>CAXKVY010001809.1:0-262500 GCA_964058915.1 Tetropium fuscum
AACCTTTGTCAAAAATACTCGACACAAGAAGCAAGTACAATTATCATGTCCCCCAACATCGCTATCTGCTATTCAACACTTGTATCGAGTATTCTATCAAGTTCAGACATGGCTACGCAATCAACTTAACCCAGAAGACTGGGGTTGGAAATTCATAGATAATACTTTGTAACCGATTCAAAGTTTACTGCCACCCGCTCCAGAAAATCTTCTTAATTCTATTTTTTGCAATTGCAAAAAAGGATGCAGTGGCAAATGTGGCTGCAAAAAAGTAGGATGTCCAGCATGTCTTGCTCAAATGTCCAATTAAATACGACAGAGGAAGATTCATGTGATTTTTATGAAGAGACAACTGATTCATCTTTATTTGAAGAATTGATGAACATCCAGCAAGAGGAAGAAGAAGAAATCGAACAAGACATGACTGTTGAAGTAGACGTTGAAGAGTATGAATCACATTAAAATATCAAAAAAAATCAAAACTACAGTTAAAGTCAATATCCAATATCAATATCAATATTCAATATGCATTTCCAAAAGTATTGTCATAGAAAATTACATTATAATAGTTCATGGAATAGGCCTACTGGTGAAACTACATCTAAAAAAAAACACGTCGAGTGCACTACCTCACAGTTGGCGTGGAAATGTATGTATATCATGTATAGCGTGACTCTTACAATCGCGATATCTCAGAAATGGTGGTGAAAAAAAATTATAACGACCATTTTTGTAGATAATTTAAGATCTACAACTTTGGTCTGAGGTACTTCTTCGATAAAACTTACCGTTTTCGAAAAAAATTCAAAAACCTCAAATTTTGATCTTTAACCCCGAATAACTTTTGTAGCGCATATGGGATTAATGGGGACTTTTAAAACTTCCTTTCTCATAGTAAACTCAAGCTCTCCACGAAATTTCAGCTTTCCGGGAGATTTTGTTATTTCATATGTCTAGATTGACCGGACTAAAATGCTGAAAATATCTATAATCCTAGTCACAAGTAATTGGACTACAAGACCATTATATGCATCTGCATATTTTCAATACGCTTAAGATACTTACGAAAGATGCTGATTTTTTTTGAAATTCATTTTTCGAATTGAACTGAACGTTGTTGAATTGCATGAACGCATAAGTAATTTCGCGAATAGACCTGTGAATTGGTCTACTTGCGATCTAACACCCCGAGAATACTACGCTACTCTACGCCAATAAACTACAGACGATGGAAGTCAGGGAAGCCAACACGCGCCGCGTTATCGTACGGCCTTAGATGCTCGAAAACGTAGTCAGAAATTAGACTTCCAGTAATATGCCCGAAATATATTTAAGCAATAAAGGCATTAAATTATTTTTCCAGTAAAGTCAATACCGTGGCAATTACCAGGATGTGTTTTATTTTAAAGTTCTTTATTATAAAGGCCATTTATGTATTATTTCATTTTAAAGTTCTCTGGTTGCCTGAATTAGGTACTAAAAAAATAACTGTTGGATTTAGTAAAGCACACCTTTATCATCGAAGGACAAATATATTAACAAGTGTAGATATGCTGACACTGTTTTATTTGTTACCTCGTTACTAAGTATACAAATCGACCTTATTTGTGTAAAAAATATAACCAGGTTAGTGCTTGTACGAAGTTATCTGTAGTTTTAGGTCATGTTAAATGCATGGTGGACCTAGACGTACAGAACATGTATTTGACAGATTTATTTGTAAACAAAATGTTAAATTAGACTGGCGACTTTATGGGACATGTATAAGGCTATTCGTTATATTTAGGCCACCCCTTATATAGTTATGTTTGACAATAGAAAAAAATGCAAGAAAGTTGTAGGAGTGTAACTGGATCCCTTTAATAAGTTAATGGAACTGCAGTGGCGTGCACAAATTGAGGAGAAAATAAAAATAATATTTTATTAAATGGAATTATTTATGTATAAAATTTGTATGTGTTTCGCACAGTGCGTGAAGAAATTAAAATGTAAGTGCGTTATATTTGGATATTTTTTGGATTTCTAGGGACGTCGTTCTGTGCTTAAATTAAAGCTAAAGTCCATACCATCAATGTTGGCGTGCACTTGATCAGGTACTGCACGAGGCAAGGACATGTGAATTAATTGGTGCGTTTTATTTGCATAAATTATAGATAAACCCCTATTTAACGAAACGTCACTGGATAATATATTGTATGGCCTTGAACTAATTTGATTCAGAAAACTCCGTTGATCACGTGCACGATGGTATGGACCTTAATTACATTCACTACAACATCTTTCCCTATCTCTCTACCCGTAAAATTTTCCCTCATTTCGGGGACGAAAGTTGGGGAATCTTAAAATTGTACTTTTTTGGAAAAGAATTGCCAATTTTTGGAGGGCTCTATCTTGGTAAATACCTATTATACCTACAGAGCATATAAAATACTATAAGTACGTACCATAAAATGGTTTATGAGCAAACCCATAGATTAGAAGATATAGTGAAGAGTGCTACGTTAGCTGAAAACAAGATGAAAACTTGCATATAGGTACCTACACTACCGGTAGTGGACCTAACAACATATTAAAAAAAATCAGAACTAGCCGTTAGTTTGCGATTTTAATGTAGTATATGACTGGCCTATTTTATTAAAATAAATATTGTGACTTAAAAATCAAAATTTATGATAAATAAATATCTTACAAAATCACATAAAAAACATTTAATTAGAGCTTCAACGTAAAGACGAATTCATAATTCCATAATTATCATTTTAGTATATACCTGAGCATATAAGAATATCCCTACATGCTAAATACCTCTATCGTTTAATATTTGAAGATAAATATTAATATGGTTCACGATAAATGAACACAATTATGTAAAAACGTGATATTTGTGCAAACATTATTACCCATATATCTACCTAATTATCGTGATTATCCTAAACTGGTTATTGGATATCCTCAAAAACGTATAATTATGCTAAATGAAATACACACTTTATATACACACTTTATATAAAGCAAATTAAAGTTGTATTTCATTAAGCAGCTAAATCTGATAGATGAGACAGCAAAATTTTACGGCACTCTGCAAATTGTACTCAGGCCTTTTTTGCAATAAACGTTTGTAAATTTTAGTTTGCTATTTTACATTGCAGTGGCATATAACAAACTGATTTTGAAGATTGTTATAATTGTTATAATAAGGTTATGTTTTTATCTCTGTTGCTTTTGGCAATTTTGAAACATTAATAGCCTAAAAAAGTACCTTCGATAAGACCCTATACAGCCTCACCATTTAAATTTTTTATATTTCCAGGATGACAGTGTTTCCCGTTGTCAAAATGTAGAAGGACACCCGGTACATAATAATGCTACATTGTATAGACATATACCATATTGGAACAATAACTTGCACTATAACGCACTGTAATATTTATTATCTACAAAATTGGTATAAACGGAGTAGAAAGATTGTGCTTTTCTATTTTATATCTAAAACTTTATACATAAATTAGAGGAAACGCTATATTAGGCAACATTTGCTGCATATAAAATGACGTCGTAATAAATATAATATTTTCTATCTAAAGCGACTTGTTGGTCGGATGTACGTAGGCTCGACGTTGCCTCGACCAATCTGTGTAATTAAATTCGATAACCAGGCTATCATCATTTACCTACTTTATTGTGCAAGTTCATATCGTCTGCATATAATAGGCAATTTACACCAACGTCGACTATAATATCATAAATCAAAATATTAAAAAATAACGGTCCTAGCACAGAGCCTTGTGGTACACCCGATGTAGATATAAATTTTACAGATTGTTGACTACAGTATTCAGTGTGGTGATGTATATTCTCGAGATGAGATTTAGAAAATAGCAATAAATTTCCTGAGAAATCATTTTTTTTTAAATTTTTAACATAAAATAGTGTAATAAAGTTGGCCAAATGCCTTAGTGAAGTCAGTGCATAAAATTTAAACTTGATTAATAAGAATAAGATTTCAAAAGATTTTGAGAAATTGTTGATAATCGTTATCAATCTGTAATTTTCAATATTATTTTTGTCACTTTTTTTATATATGTGAATTATTTTAGAACACGCCAATGAATCAGGAAATACATGTGATTTAACAGCCAAATTAAAAAAAATGTGAGGGGACTTCATCTCATCTTCAACTCATCTCATCATTTGGAAAAAATCCTTATTTATGTACTAGGGAATGTCCTGAGAGAGATGACTGTGACGCAGCCGATTGTAGTAGCAGTTGATAGGTTTCTCGGGTCCCATGCACCATTTTATCCCTGTGGGACTTGAGTAACTAATAATTGAGGATTACGGAATATACCTGGATACGGTATTGTAAATAATAAACGGCCAGGATGACTTGTATCAGCAGGAGAGCGTTGAAAATGATTCTGGAAATATGAATGTTATTCATAGTCACCTACTTTGCAACTGATATTTATATGACATTGAGTTATTGAGAACTACCTAACTAACTATTAACTATTGATACAGGTCCGTTGTTGAGAGGTTACACCAACTGTAAAGTTTTCGTAAAGTACCTAGGTCTATAAAAATACATATAAAATACAGCACAAGAAACTAGATTTTCGATAGATGTTATACTAATCTTAGATTGTGTTCCCGATTAGAACATTGTTTCAATGCTACAACTGCTTGTAACATTATGTAGGAATAGAAGAATGAATAGAAGTATCCTGCAATTTGATGTATTTTCACCTTCTTATTTCACATTTTTTATTTTCCATCTCTATCTTTGCTGCCGTCACCGCCATATGGAAATAGATTGCGAAAAAAGAGATATTTTTTAAGATATCTCTTCACTTGTTCTTACAGCAAAAATAGGAATGTAAGATATTAAAGAAAATTTTCTATAAAAAATCCCATTTTCATTCTAGCATAATTGAGGTATATGAAGTGCTTTTTCCTCAATAGCCTAATCCACATAATAATTGATAATGTGCATCTTCATCACAATTCCCAATGCTTCAGGCATATTATCACATCTATTGTCACAGAGCAAATTATAAAAAAAAGCGAGTCTGCTAGTACTCGAGACTGATGTGTAAATATCTCGTATGCGGTAACGGTATTTGCGGTTTTTTCATAAATATAATTTAATTTTTTTTATATTATATATATATATATATATATATATATATATATATATATATATATATATATATATATATATATATATATATATATATATATATATATATATATATATATATATATATATATATATTACGTATGTATGTAGATAATTATATTTAGTTAATTGGTAATGACGTGGTTTAGAAAATTAATGCCATGACAATATTCCACCTACACCTCACCCTATATTTTAACTGCCACACGGGTCCTGAGTCCATTGTACTTGCCCTTGCATCATGTGCACGCTAACCGCCGCCCTAACAAAGCACCAAATGGTGCAGCCGTTCAAGCCCCGCTTTTCAAAGCAGGGATCGCTGGTTCGATACTCACGTCAGGACTTTTTTAATAAGGTAGGCAACACAACACACATACACACACACACACACACACACACCATGGAGGTTGGCGCTATAAACGCCATCTATCAGGTAGTAGCTGAATTAATTTAGTAGGTAGGTACTGTGCATGATAATTGATGGGTTATGATGTCACATCCGCTTTCACATTTCCGTCCTATTTCCCGAAATTTACCCTCATATCGCCGTAGTAGATGTTTACACATCAAAAAAAGTTGGACCTTCTGGAGCACGGGCTTGGAAGGACATCTTTTAAAGGAGGTTTAGGGAGGGGTGTTTTGTTGCGAACTGGGATTTGGAGATTATTGGGATACGGAGATCGAGTGTTACACATAAATAAGTCATCTCTTTTTTGGATTTCAATTTCGGTTATGTTTATTTTAATGGTGACCTCTAGGATGACGGATTTCCCGTGAATTCGGAGATTTGTGTTTTATCGGGGTTTGATTTTAGCGTCCAGTTGCTGCAGTGGGTTATTCATTTATTTTGTTCCTGCTTTATCGCAATATCGTGTCGTCCGCGTACAGAGCAAGAGCAGTCCTGTGGCCGGAGACGGTTGATATGACGCGAATGTCAAGGTTGGAATGGGTAGGTCGAAGACAGGAGCCCTGAGGGACACTACAGTTATTCCCGAGGGGTTGGTAGCACTACTGGATGACTGTCACTCGGAAGTAGTAGCCTGTAATATAGTTGTAATTATATGAGTTTATTTAGGCATTACTTTATATGTTATACGTTTAATGACTTATGGATATACTAAGTAGACAATAATATTTACAGCATTACTGCATTAGCAGTAATGTCATGTCCATAAAGTGAGCAGAGCAAAGTAAGCAGACATAATCGAAAATAGGTGGAGAATTAAAGGCCTATTGTCTATTGTCGTAGCGTATTGCTTCAAATGCTGCCCATACACCACTGTTATTGTATGTTAATGCTACTTAGGTGGCTAGGATAGATTCACTTTACCTAACAGAGCAACATCCGTATTTGCTAAAAAATGTTCCCTATGTCCCATTCTCAAACACTGATATCATGTGTTACATAGAACGTATCCTTTAAGCGATTTATTTAATACTAAAATTGTTACCAATACTAATACTAAACAATACTAAAATTGTTACCATTATATTATTTTAGTCGCAAAATATTGGCAAAATATTGTACTAAATTGTATATGTGTTAAATACATTTGATTTGAACCCCAAATCTGTATTGGTTGGTTAGTGTCACTCTTACAGATAAATGTAACAGTTTAAGAATAAAATCCGATTGCTTAATTTTATTGTTCGTCGAACTAATATTATTATTCTGGACAAACATGCATCCATAAGAGAACTTTCAGAAACACGTGTAAACATTTTTTGGGATTCCAGCCAACATTCTATAATAATTAGAGAATTAATTCAAGCACTTGTCAGGTCCTGCTATAAATATTCAGTGGTATAAAATGCTCTCTGGCAAGATGTGAATTTTTCTTTAAAAAATGCAACGCCTGTAGGTATTTTAGAGGCAAAAACAAACAGTTTTTACGTAATATTGTTTTCATTTTGCACGCCGAAATACCTAATAAGCGTAAGCCCTGATAAAACCACTATTAACATCCCGATAGGACTTTAATTATTTATTAGGAGTGTGTTTTGAATGCATTGCACAGATAACTGGAAGGTCAGGTAATGCACGTGTTGTGCACACGATTTAACTTAATAGAAAAGGGAGAGATCTATTTCTAGATAGAGGGTGATCCAATTAGGAAAAATACAATTGCGGCCTCAAAACGGATTATTGTGTAATTTAATGCTCTAGATAAGTACCGCAAAAACGTAAAGATAAATTACTATCTCGAGATCCTATTTTATGAAATCATATAGAAGCTATTCGGGAATAAAAGTATTTGGTGGCGCTGCGATCAGACGAGTAACGATCATCAGCGGATTGTTGTTTTGCTTATACAGAATAAAAGAGTTTATTAATTCGTTTTATGTACTTTTGAGTTACGTTTAAGTAGTTACTTTATTTTCTTACTTTGATGCTACTCCAAATAGTAGATGTGTGAGTAAAGGTGAAGAGATGTTGGACGTTTAATTTTATACAGTTCTCACACCACAACTGTTGAGCAAACAGGTTTAGACCTCGCTTTCACACCTGTGTATTTCTGAGGGAGCTCCCATGAAATTACTAGCAAACTGATCTTTGAGGAAGACAAAGTAGAAATATGGATATTCAAATGTCCATGCACCGCTGGATAGTCTTCTGCAAACTGCAAACTGCAAACAGATTGCTGCCCTGTTGAAGTGTACTATACTAGAATTTGCTTAAACGATATAGTGCTTCAGACAGTGTTTCAATGGCCAAGACGAAAGAAGACTGTGGTTTTGTTTTAACTGCAGAAGGTAAGGACAGCAGGTTTTGGGTCACTATCACGTTTAGAGGAATTCTATACAGGTTGTATCGTTATAGCTTCTAAAAAAAGACACATCGGCAAAAAGGCAAAAAGCAATTACAGATAATGCTATCAACAACTTTTTTTTTCTGCCACTTTCTTTTTCTCTCTAAGTGGGTAACATTTTTGCACTGGAAAGAATATAAGACATTGATGTGAAATATTATTAGTCGGAACAAAAATAATAATAAAATAATAATAATAATAATAATAATAAATAAATAATAAACACAGAATCAATACATACCTTATCTTATTATGGAAACAGATTGCCTTAAAAACATATTTCTCATTTAGCTTGCGACTTAGTACACCTTAGTGGAGCGGGTTCGAGTCCCACATAAGAAACAACTTTTCATTAGAAATATTAACCCCAAGAAGTGGTTGAGACTCCACTATAAACTTTAGGGCACAATCTCCTGATATACACTGCGCAACTTATTTAACGCACAACCAAAAAGTTAACTCAAATTTGACGTTATGTATTTTTGACAATTTTTGTTCGTTTTGGTCGATTTTTTTTTCAAATTGTAGGTTTTTCTCTTAGGAATATCACTGTCTTAGTTGTTTTGGTAAAACGAATGATTTTGATATTATATCAGGTGCTATAAAAATGTTATGTTTTTTTCCGAAATTTCAAAACGTCCTGTGGGCTATACAAGGTATTGCAAATTATTGCAATTATAGCCAATTTAAAGCCTCATGTTTTTTCTACATTTTCTTTTTTTATTCATTTGTTTATCTCTGTTACTTCACAAAGTATCCAATTTTTGAGTTATGATGAAATACATGAGGCTTTAAATTGGCTATAATTGCAATAATTTGCAATACCTTGTATAGCCCACAGGACGTTTTGAAATTTCGGAAAAAAACATAACATTTTTATAGCACCTGGTATAATATCAAAATCATTCGTTTTACCAAAACAACTAAGACAGTGATATTCCTAAGAGAAAAACCTACAATTTGAAAAAAAAATCGACCAAAACGAACAAAAATTGTCGAAAATACATAACGTCAAATTTGAGTTATCTTTTTGGTTGTGCGTTAAATAAGTTGCGCAGTGTAGTTTGATGTTCGAAAGTTAATTAAGTGACATGGAAGACGATTAAAACATATTATTTTTATAAATAAATTGTATTGTACTAGTTGAGGAAATAAAGCAATGAACGTTTTGCTACTCGGAGGTATTTGGGGTCGCTGAACACCTAGATTATGACGGCAATGGTCTCCGAGGTACTTGGTGTACGGGGTGAATAGTATGAACGTCGTCCTCTGGAATTATCTTGTGTATTACATCATTTTTACCTGAATTATATTATATTATATTATATATTATATTATATATTATATTATATATTATATTATATATTATATTATATATTATATTATATATTATATTATATATTATATTATATATTATATTATATATTATATTATATATTATATTATATATTATATTATATATTATATTATATATTATATTATCCTTAATTATTTATTTAAATACTATAAGAAAGGTGTAGATTCAAAAGAAAAATACCAAGAATAAAATAAATATTACGATGTTGCGAAATAAACTTACTGAAGTAGGAATTAATTCCCTGCAATGTGTAGCTGATGCAAATAGAACCATAGTTATTACTGCATTAAAACTAGTAGAGGATATTAATAAAAAAGTGGTTGTTGTCACAGAAGATACTGATATGCTAGTTCTAGTCGCTGTCCTCACTCCAACCAATTCTGAAGTTTTTGTTCTGAAATGCAAAAATGCACTTTTCAAAATGAATTGATCAATTTAGTTCACAAAACTTGTAGACGCTCTCACGAATCGAAAGCACAAAACCGCATTAAGATCTATCTTACTGCTCACAAAATCGATAGTTAAGCAGTTCTTAGTGCTTTATTATTGACTATGCAATTGAGTACTTAAACATCCTGAATAAGTTTGGCTATATATCTACAATAAATAAGTTCACTAGACTACAAGAGAATACCAAATCATGTCTAGATCATGTATTTATTAAATGCCATGAAATAAGTAACATAGATTTTACCTTTAATAGATTTTACCATTTATAATAGAAGCAGATATCACTCATTATCCTATCATATTACAAATAGTTTTACAAACAATTAAAGAGTCAGAAAATATCTATCAATTATGTAGCACTACTAACTATAATAATTTGCATAAATGTTTTCACGAAATCTATTGGGAATCAGTTTATAATGAGCCAAACATTGACACTGCAAGAAACAAATTTATTAATATAACAATGGAAACTGTTGACAAATGTACTACAATAAATAAAAATAAAAGAAAATATACAAATAAATCAACATGGATAACTAATGTTTTAGTAACTTCTATTAACAAAAAGAATGATATGTTCACAACATTAAAGAGAAATCCCAATAATATAGAACTAACAACACAATAAATTAATTATAAAAGCTAATCACTAGGGTTAAATAGACCAGAGTTTAATAGAACAATTTTGACTTTCCACTTTCCGAGTTTCCGCTTACTAAACTATTTGACTTTAAATCCGAATTTACTGTATGAAAACCTTCCGGAAACTGCATAATTTCGGCTAAGATTGTCGCACTAGCCCTCGTTGGGCGGGACCAGGGATGATCTTTCATCCTCTTACATAATGTCAGGAAACTATTACCGTACGCTAATGACATCTGGTTGCAAAATAGTAACTAAAAATTTTACATGACATTTCTGAGATGCTCTTTCTGCATTAATTAGTTAGCTGCTTGGCCATTTTTCCCATATCGGAATCTATAAATTAAGTGACACTTCTAACTGCCGCTAACCCAAGGAATAACAATTATTTATGATTATGGCGAATCTTTGTTGAGCCGCTTATGGGTAGCCCCGTTTAGTGACACTAGGACAGTGGATTTTAGATTTCTTACTTTTTGGTCGTTACACATCTGTTTACTCTTTAAGTTTTGAAATTTAGCTGTGATCGTACTTAAGAGAAAACACAATACAATATTAAATGTGGACCTTCTTAGAATTCCTTGAACAATAAGCAAAGGACAAACCAATTTTTAGGTCGCTATTACTTCCCGAACATGAGTTATGCCTGAACTTTACCATTTTGTTACAAAACCGTGTATATATACTTTCAACAGCTAGGTCTCGTAAAGTAACATCACACTCCAGCACTTGATCACATACAAATATTCAATATTCATACATAAATTGTCCTCATTTGGTTTTTCCGCATTCTTCTTGTACTTTTTTTTTTCGAGCATCTATAAAAGAAGGAGTGTTCTTCCTTTATACACAGGGCAAATTTAAAGAATAAACAGCGAATAATATCAACCGTGGACTGATTGTACCTATATATAATGACCACTTGTAAATAATTGCCAATTTATATGAGCAATTTAACTAACATTTATAATATTTTGCTATTATTAGGTACTTCACATACCTACTTTTGTACTATAGGGCTCTGGCTTGAAATGAAGCGAATATACACGCATTGACGAAGTTATTGGTTTTCGCATTAACAATGTTTTTCCCGTGCTCTCCTCCATGATTTATTTTCTCAACAACGCCATGAGTATTGGTAATAAAAACAAACCCTACTGATTCTTTCTTGGGAAAAAACTGAAAATGAATTGTCATATTTTTCCTTGATTGGAAATTGAACACACAACAGTTCGTGTTATGCAGTGTGTTCTTTGGCATAATGATTAATAACAATTAATTAACAGATAAATTAAGTGCCAACAAACACTCACACCCACGTATCTAAATAAAAGTAAACAAAAACTTCGATTGTTTCAAGTTTAATGTTGGCCGCTAGGGGCGAGCAGACGGCTTAAACAGCCAATAACAAAATTCTTTGGAATTGAGAATTTCATAAAATAGCAAACGCTATACTGATTAAATGAAATCCTCTTAGTCGCCAATATCATTAATCGGTTTTCTATGTATAGAGTATAAAATTCCAGGTTTGGTTTTATTTTTAGTATGCTGACTGCCTGTTTGCGATATAATTTGATAGATACGAAAAATAAACAATAAATTAATCGAGTGGGAGATATTTCGGGGTTATTATGTTCTTGTGGGTGTAGTATGTCATGCAGTTAATTACATGTTGCAAAATCTGAACAAACAAAGTGATAATAATTAGTCATCTATGAAATTAAAAATAGGCCTGAAGGATAGACAAATGTCTCAACCCGAATTTGTTAAAAGTAGCCACATTGTAACCCATAGCTCAAAATGTATATATAAAAACACTTGATACAATAATTCTTCTAGAAGAAAACATTCGTCTTTATTTTCTTATTTACTTTATTTCTTAATTTATTTTCATTTTCATAGAAGGTTAACGAAGAGAATGGATTTTACAAGGGAATTTTTACAGGCCAATTTGGATATTTTCTTAACAACTAATCATATCAGTAAAGCTGGTGATAACTGAAAAAAAAATGGGTTGAAAAGTAAGATGGATATAGTCGAAGCTTCAGGCGCTGCAGTAGCTGAATTATTTTCGAATTATTCTAAGAAGAACCGAGTATTTAAAAACTGGTGCTGATCTAACTAAATTGGAGGGGTACTACTTTACCTACATTGCAGAAGCGAGCGAAAAATACAAATCAAGCAATTACCATTGTTATATGTTATACTATGTTAATAATGCTTAGAGAATAATGTAGGATATTAACAAAACTATAAAACCAATGAACGCAAACACAAGGAAAGAGAAGAGGAAAGGAACGAAATTTCCCTGGGCGCTCGTAACGTTTTGACGTCATTGGCGACGAGGCAACGTAAGCACGCGGATATTTCCATGGGAATTTCGTATAAAGGATCGCGGTCATGGATAGGTTGATGTAGGTGGACACAAATTTTAGAGCGACTTGCTCGACCCCTGCCATACATTTTTGAATGAATAATAATTAATCAGTGGTGTAGAATACCTGTTATTCTATTGCAGTGTTTTGATATAAAAATCACGACATGTCACCTAATGTCATGACATTAATGTCTAATGTCTGACATTAATACCTAAATAATTTTTTTTTTGTTTTTTGCATGAACGTAGAATAAATATTGTATGCAACTCGTACAAAAAGTGTTTATTGTATTGGACGTGTTGTCCACAATTTCACGT
The DNA here is from genome assembly GCA_964058915.1 of Tetropium fuscum. Taxonomy (NCBI): domain Eukaryota; kingdom Metazoa; phylum Arthropoda; class Insecta; order Coleoptera; family Cerambycidae; genus Tetropium; species Tetropium fuscum. The sequence goes on from CAXKVY010001809.1 coordinate 13,137, forward strand.
CGCGTGCAATAAACAAAACAAAATAAATAACTATTTGGGTCTGTCTATAATAATTATGAAGAAAACGCTTTGTTGATTGGTGATCAGTCAACGATTTCTTCCAATGTTTAGTAACTACGTTCTACGTCTCAAAGGTCCATTCATCAAGATTTAATAGCCTGGTTAACGGAGACGAATAAACAAAACAAAACAAACTTAGAAAAATCTATTCTAAAAAACTGTGTTAAAAAGTAAAAAATAATTACGTTATTCATTTTTACTTAGAATAAATACAATCAATTTATTGGTCCAATAATATAGAATTATTGTTATTTTTGGAGTCGGTGCTAGTCAAGGTTAACTAAAGTGTTCACTTACAATTGAATACAACTGCCTAAAGCGACACTACAAATAACCCTAAATTCAAACTTCTAGTCGAATACAATGGGGTATTTTCGCAGTTTTTTTTAACAATGGGAGCAGAAAATAAATGGAAAAAGAAGATACCCGCATTTTTTATTTTATTGTTTAGCTCTAAAACAAGCTGTAAAATAAATAAATAAAATCATGTGACGCCACTAAGCGCAAGTATAAATGATGGTGCGGCAAATGTAGTGATTTTTAGGGTATTATGTCTATAAATTGACGGCAGCGACGCCTCACTGCTTCCTGTTGATATTAGTATTTATATATACATATATAACATATATATCTAGTGATTTGTCTATTTTCGCTTAATGACGTCATAGAAATTCAAGCTGAAATTAAACACGTATTTCTGAATATTGCGCATTATTTCTTATGTCAAAAATTATGGAAAAAAATGTACTTGTTGAATATGCAATTGCCCATTTTTGTTTCGATTGAGCGAAAATACCCCATTATGTATACAATTATGTACGAGATATATACCTACGCTACTTCGTTATACGTTTGTAAACCTTGGCTGGCACCGACTCCAAAAATAACAATAATTATTATATATTATTGGCCTAATAAAGTGATTGTATTCTAAGTCAGAATGAATAAAGAAATTATTTTTTATTTTTTAGTGTAGTGTTTTAGAATAGATTTTTTTGAAGTTGGTTTTGTTTTTTTGTTAAAATATTTTATTTTCTACGTTTTAGCTTTTTTTTAGTTTATGTTGTTATTTTTTTTAATTAATTTTATGTATATCAATATGTTCAGGGAGAACAATTATAAATAGTAGACTAGGTAGTCGTTTTCTATGAATGTGATTTCTCTGTTAAAACTAAGGTCACATCTTCTGCACGTGGGTTCTCATTGAAATCAACCTAAATGACTGGATTGACTTTTATGATGGTTAAGTTGGTTTGAGATTGGGTTTCAGCTGTTCAATTTGATCCGATAGAAAATATTTTTTTAATTAATTTAAGTATCAATATATTATGGTTGTGCCGGCGCATTCGCCATTTGTTCTGATATATCTGATAATTTTCTCGTTATATTTTCTGATTCCAATGCTAATAAAACTAAAATGGGATCCACTTGAAAATAACCCCTTTCTAACAAAAAACGAATCATCAAAATCAATTCATAATTGGCGGAATAATCACGTAACAATCATACAAAAACATACAGTCAAATTGAAAAGCTCCGCCTTTTTGAAGTCGGTTAAAAAATGGGAATCACCTTTGATAAATTCCAATAGTTTTTAAAGGTCACTAGCTCTTTGTAGGTGCCTATTAATGAAAAAACCAAAACTCGTCATAAATCAGAGGCGAGCTCTAGCGGAAGTGACCGAAACCATGTCCTTTTTTTTTGCTTTTTTTGTTCTAAATACCCCAGTCAATTTAGCAAATCAGTGGAAAAAAATCCTAGTGTTGAAATTTTTTCAAACGCTTCTTTTACAACTGGATAGAGCTGGAACCTTTCATGTAACTATAACACTCGGAGTAGTTTCCACAAACACCAAACTCGACGCGCGTTTCGCCAACCAAGTTGGCATCATCCGAAGACGATTAAAACTAATCTTAAACTACAAAATGTACCATATTTATACTGTTCTTCATGGTGACGTCACTAATGATATCACCGTGAAATTTACGTGTGACTAATCACGCTTCAATGATCGGTTGCTAAGTAACGCGTAAAGCGGGCTATACGGTATAGGTCCCTTGTGGCTATTCATACTACTTTTACATTTTACAATTTCTATGCTCTCAAATGCATCCAACTGTCTATTATTGGTCACATTTCTAACTAATCTTAAATTACTAATATCTAATCTATGATTGTTGTCAAACGCATGTTGTGCAACACTAGACTTATCTTTTCTTCCATATTTTAGATGGGCCATATTCTCTTTAAATCTGGTGTTAATTGAACGTCTCGTTTGTCCAACATATTTTCGATCACAATCATTACAACTAATTTCGTAAATCCCAGACCTTTCATTTGGAACAATTTTATCCTTTAGATTATCTAAAAGTTGTTGTAATTTATTACTCGACGAATGAATCGCTGTTATACCCACGTTTTTGAAGACCTTACTCAAACCACGAGTAAACCGGGGTTCGTACGGGATGGATACATATTTTGGAGTCTCTATATCCTTTTGTAAGGTCGTAGAATTAGGAAGTGTGTCCTTAAATTTACGCTTCCTAATTACTTTTTCAACTATATCTCTAGGATAACCATTACTAACAGCTATATCTTTAATTAATACTTTTTCTTTTTCAAACCTCTCATTACTGAGAGGGAAACTTAGTAAACGATGGACAAGAAAATTAAAACTTGCCATTTTATGTTGATAGCAGTGGTGAGAGTCATTAGGGATATATCTGATCGTACTGGTATCTTTTCTATATATATCAAATTCTAACCTATTGTCACTATTTTTAATTACTAATACATCTAAAAATGGCAAGGGGGTCCATGAAGTCCTCCGTCCGCATATGCTGCATTTTCGTCTCACCCTAAACGTTGAAAACCGAATTACAGTCTTGTTCAGTACAATGTTATTAGATAGATGATTTAATGTAGATGATTTGAATAAAACTTAGTAGCAGTAAATTGAATGTATTGGGTCCAACAGTTCATTAGATGGTGTCACGGGGGTCTATCAAGTATTCCGGATCATCCTCATATATGCTGAATTGTCGTCTTTAACTGGAAGGCCGTTAGTACATGCGCCCTCACGGCTACCGCATTTTGAATAGCAACGGATACCTGCCTTGCGGCATTTACGTGCACCATAGCATTTGGTGCTGCTGCCGAATATTGTTGAAAGGATGGCAGCTAGGGCAGGTTGATCTAAGGTTGACCACGGTTGAAGATCTCCATCTGCTCCTTTCATCCAACCACAGTCATTAGGTTCCAGTTTGTTGCCCAGCCATTCTTGAACTTGCAATATCTGTTTACTTGTTTTCTTACTGACCGCTATGTATTTTGTATAATAATGCAAACCATGGTAAATCAAACACCCTTTTCACGTAACCCAACTGGATTGAAAGATTTTACACTTGCAATAACTTAAGTACAATTTCTTTATAGTTGAGTGGATCTCTTTCCGGAAATATGGGTCTAAAAAGCAGACAACTTTCACTTTGATTTTTCTTATTTTCGCAACTAGGATTCACTATAATCTCGCGAACTAAGTATCCGATTTCGGTGAGCTTTAAATGAACATGTGTGATTTGTCGTACTCTTCATTTTTTATATCAACTTCTTTTTGTAAAGTTAAAAGTAGCCGATATATGCAGCAAAAACGATTTTTCCGTACTTGTATGTACGCCACCTGTTTGTTGTGAGATTTAAAACACTTCCCAACCTTCTTTAAAAACAAATGCCGATGTACCCATGGATAATGAGGCTAATAATAAGGAAAATAAATACTTTGTATTGAATATACTAATAAAACTGATAACAAAATATATATTCTAGGTAACTTTATGCTGTTTTTCGCTCAGGATTAAACATCCTTCCGGGCAATCAGGCCATCACTGCAATAGCAAAGGCATGTTTTAATGCCCTAGTAAAATTATGAGTATTTTAATTAGTTTCATATGGATTAAGAGTCTGTTGATGTAAGTCGCTTTACGTGACACATTAACAATTTTGAATTTGACTACGGTATAATCCCAATTTTCTTGCCGCTCCTCTTACAAAGTATACATTTATTATTCCGACAACTCCTTAAGAAGTATGTAGTAATTACTCTATTACTTATTTAGCATATTAAGCAGGAGATTAATGAGTGCCAAGTTGATTACAATGGGGGTTGCTTTAGGAATACTAAAGTAATTTCAATCAGAATCAAAGGCGCTGTTGAATTTACGGGTCGGAACCCTTACATGAGACGTGAAACAAAATAGCCCATATTTAAATCTCGTTATAGCAGAGAAAATTTCATCGTCTCTTGACATTATATCACACGTATATATTATCGCAAACAGGTATAGTATAAATAAGTGAATATACAAAATTGAAGAATGAAATTTTAGACGTTCTTTCAATCCAGCTGGATATCATCAGTTAGGTGGATATATAAAAAATAATAGTAAACTTAAAAAAAATGTGCGCCTGGCATTTAAACTCAGTGCTCCTCGACTGTGAATCGCGCTAAAGATACAGTTTTTTACTTTGCAAACTTTGAAATTTCCTTTACAATGGGTATTACGTATATTATATTTATTAAAATGAGGCATATAGCGAAACATCATAGTTGTGTACCAGAACTTATTAAAATATTTATCAAAAGACATAATGTAATTTCGTATATCACAATAAGTAAATAAGTATACAAATAAATATTTGTCTTGAATCTGGGAAAATGCCTAAAAACACGACAAACAACTACACCTCAGCCATGGCTCATAGGGATTTATAATAATACTCAATTGCTTAGTTTTTTCATTTTCATGGAGAATTAATATTCCTAATATTCATCATCATCATATTGTGAACGTTTGACGTCTGATTTGATTTTGAAGGCCCTCCACAGGGGATAATTATTAATTGATTTTTAGAAAACTGGTTCAATTTGACTCAAAAATAACAGTTCTTCATATATCCAAAAACAATTTTTCTATCACTTGGGTTGTTTAAACATTTCGTCGCTGACATTCCTTTTTAATAAAAAATACGGTATCCGTACAGACGAACAGAGAGACAGAGAGTATTTTAAAAGGCGTTTCAAATTTGATCATGAACACAATGCTACAAAAATTTTTGCTTAAAAAGGTATAACAGATGAAATAAAAATAAAATCTGTGGGATATTTTTATTGTATGGCTTACGACGGGGAATAATTTTAAAATTAATTATATGCAACGCTTGACAGGCATTGTTAACCATGATATTGCGAGACCATAATTATAAATCATTACTCAATTTAGCGTTTAAAACAAAAACCTCAGACGTGCAACCATATTTCTCTTCACAATAACGACGTTGTTTAAAATAAACACATGCTTTATAGTAAAGTATGACACGAAATTGGTACTTGCAACTAAAAAGACCTTGACAGTGTATTCATTTGCTATTATTGGATAAGTGCTTATTAGCTTCAGGGTTATCTTTATTTAAATATTATTAGCATTCTTGTTTTATGAAAATTATGAGGCTGATGCATTTGAATTTATGATCCGATGAAATGTGGCCTAATTCATGTCAGGGAGATATTTTAAACAGGTGATACCCAATAGCTTTAAACTTTAAACCGAACTGGAGCAACAGAACAAATAAATGTAACGGTATTTGTCTTGACAGATATAATACATCCACATCTTTAGTTTAGCTAGAGCAGAAGCGTCCTAGGTACTAAGTGGAAATATTTATGACAAAATAATGACACATGAAATGGATTTTTTTTGCTATAAAAATGAAAATAGGATTTTTGTTTATAATTTGCGCAAATCATAATTGAACAAGTAAATGTAAGAAACACAACGCCCATGATAGCTACGGAGCCCGTGCGCTAGTGTCGTAGGATATTATTGAGTTAACATAAAGATATTTCGACATATATAGACCCTTGAGATAATGTAGGTAGTGTTTAGAAGGGACGAACGTAACCGTAGGAGGGTAATCTTTGTATTATTTTTGTACTATTTTTTTAAATTTCTTTATTATTAATTACATCTCTTGAGTGTTTTTGAAAATCTATTAAAAAATCTCAATTTTTCAATGGTGAGTACGAAAGTCCGACACTCGTATTAACTAAATGTCTATGTTTTAGTAAATAAATATAACATTTTGAAACATTCTGTTAGAAACTTAACTATACAAATCCGATAGAAGTTGGTTGACATATTGAGTAAATCTCTCTGTATTCTAATAAACATATTTTCCTCTGGATTTTGTAAACTGCACTCCAAACGCATTCATCAATGAGATACGACAAATATTTTAAATTTGGATGATACGCCTTGAGATAACGGGGTTGCTCGCAATATATAAAGTATATTTCTAATTTTTTCCATATTATTTCGGTTTAACAAGATTTTTTAAATTTTAACTGATATTGACACTGCCACAAATTACATTTATAGGTTATGACTGCATTGCTGCTGGTGAGCTGGTGTATAACAGTTGAACTGTCAGCAAAAGGCAATTCTTAATACAATTTTTTCAAGGTGTTATGTATTTAAAACTGGCAAATACAACACTTACAAATTACTTTAAAAAAAGCATTTCACATATTTTAGTTAACATAACTTAGGTTATAACTGTAAAATAGATTTATTTTAAACAATTTTCGTTAGTTTTTAACCAACTTCAAGAAAGGTCGAGGTTCTCAATTCGACTGTATGTTTTTTTATATGTTTGTTACCTCAGAGCACCGTTATTTATAAATCAATTTTAAAAATTCTTTTCTGTTGGCAAGGGGGTATTTTTTATGTAGGTGCCATTTTAGTTTTATTGGGAATTCACCAGATATACCAGAAAAAATGGCGATTTTTTTTTAAATGTCCCGTGGACGTGGAGTATTGTAACTAGATTAAATCTATCTAACAATTTTTTCTTAATGACTAGACTTAGCTGTTCATGGATGGGTATCCAGTGACATACTCCACATAACACTAATCACTTGGCTCATGTGATAGACATATTATGCTTAGAATTCTAGGCACTTTCACTATCACTACACCAATTCGAACGGTTTTAGTGTCTTTAGCCGTCGAACAAGTCCGTTGTTGTCGAGTAGTGATATCACGTCGATGTTTTCATGGTTTTCTAGCCTCATCCGATGTTTGCCTGCAAACCTCTTAATATCATCTTCAACAATAGGCATATTCAGGTCACGATGGATGTCTTCATTGCGACATTGATGTGCCACGGTGCTTTGACGATGCTTCGAAGTACTTTATTCTGGAACGTTTGAATTAATTTCATGTTGGATTTCTTATCGCCAGAGTTGGATGCCATAAGTCCATATGGGCTTCAGAATTTGCTTGTAGATAAGCAGTTTGTTGTGTATTGACAACTAGCCCAAGAGTGACGCCCAAGGAGCCAATACATTTGTCTGAATTTGAGGTTTACTAGCTTACGTTTCTTCTTCACATGTGTTTTCCATCGAAGTTTTGCCTCTAGGGTCATGCCTAGATACTTTGCTTCGTTGGCATGTGGGATTGTTTGTTGGTTGACAATGGACACTGGAGTATAGTCATATTTCTTGTTGGTGAACTTGACATCAATCGATTTCGCCTCATTCAATTTGATGCGCCATTTCTTTGTCCAAGTGGTGACATTGTTGACTGCTGTTTGAAGGTTGTTCGTAGCTGACTGTATGTCTCAGTCAGTAGCGAGCAGGGCAGTGCCGTCGGCGAATGTTGCCGTAACTACTCCGTCGCTTTGAGGGATGTCGTTGGTGCATGTAGGATCAGGTAGAGAACAGGTCCAAGGACACTGCAAATCTTCTTGAGGTCAGAATATTCTTCTCCATATTTAACTCTGAAATGACGTTCAGTAATGTATGAATGAAGAATTTGGCTCATTTGTCGTGGCAAATGTTTTTCTAGTTTGTATTCCAGGCCCTGATGCCACACTCGGTCAAAAATGGCGAATGCACCGATCATCACCCTAATTTACAGATATTTAAATTAAATTAGAAAATATTTTCTATCGTATCAAATTGTGAAGCTGAAAACCAGTATCGAATCAACTTAACCATCATAAAAATCAGCCGAAAAAACGCGGTGGCAGCGCGTTTAGTAGGCCTATCTATATTCGTATTTGTTAAACAAGTCACATACTGAACGCAATTTTCACTGAAAAGCAAAAAAATAAAATATTAAAAAAAAACACAAAACCGACTTCAAAACTATTCTAAAAAACTGCCCTAAAAAGTAAAAAATAATTACGTTAATCATTCTTACTTAGAACACAATCAATTTATTAGACCAATAATATACAATTATTGTTATTTTTGGAGTCGGTGCCAGCCAAGGTTAACTAATGTATATTAACTTATAATTGAATACATCTGCCTAAAGCAACACCACAATTACAAATAAACCTAAATTCAAACTTCTAGTAGAGTCGAACACAATTAGGGATGTATTACGCTACTTCGTTATATGTTTGTATCTGAAATTATTTGAATATAATTATATTATATTAAAAATGCGTAGCTTTTGAATTACAGTTAAAAGACTTAAAGTGGGCAAATTTATTCCGTTTTCAAAAACTCAAGCCTAAATATAATAGCATTGTGGATTTGTCATTTTTACACTTGAACATATAAAACAATAAAATACCTTTGAACGAATTAGTTCCTTTTACCCATGTTTTTTATTAATCTTATTTCCTTTGATACCTGTCATGTGAATACCTGCCATGTGAAAGCCGTAAAGCCTTAAAAACGATACATAATGTATTACTGCGAAACTGCGAGCCGGCGAAAGGTGCAACTGAAGCAGTGAACACATGGTCAAGCACTCCACAGCGCACCTCAAAACACGGAAAAAATCACGTGTTATTTTAACAACCTCTTGTGCAGGGGCAGGTGGGGAAACAATAGCTATAGCGTAATATATAAGGGCATGTATGACGCGATGTAGAATGTGGAAGCACAGCTAGGCGTAAAGAGGTAGGGCATGGCTGTGCGAGTTCCAAGAATACAAACATGGAATAAAACAATACTTTGGCTATTGAATAATAATTAATTATCTCCAAGAGCGATCGATATAGACGTTAAATATGACTATCAGCGAAATAGTATGTCATACACATATGTTGTTATTGGAGGTAAGTAACTAACTCCTTGTTCCTCTATTTAGGAAGGATTCCTTTTTATGTAGACGATCTCCGGGAATCTTATACCCCATACTTGATGGCAGCTACATAAGCTACACTAATTTTTTGGCTACTCTTACCACACAATAAAATCCTGGCTTTACAACATAATTTAAGACTAGTAATGTTCTAGCTTTGGACGGCCCTACCTGAGCCTTTGCCAAATTATTCCTGCTATAGCCGTTGTCTTCCTCGTAGAGAGAGCCAGGTATCTAGATCTATAAAAAACGCATACAAATCGGTTCCAAAAACTTTTAAGAATAGAACGAAATTTATTTGACATTTTTTTAAATGGGCTTGCCAGCCAAGACCGACTGACAAATATTTGAGCGATATATAGGTATGTACGGTATTTTTAATTTATTAGATTTACCGTATCGATTACGCACTCTCAAGGACAGGGCGCTAGGCCAGGGGGATTCGTAGTATCGATTCTCGGAACTTGCGGGGCACTATTTACGTTTTGTAACAGAAAGGTTTGGTTTTCCGCGCATAACGACGCTTCAAAGCACGATTTCACGCCAATATTGACTTCGTAAAATTAATGTTCGTACTAAAAATAAACCAGCACAACAGTAACTAACCATCGCTTTATTTGATGTACTGCAACTCCACTTTTATTGTAGTCGTCACAAAGTTGAAAGTAGGTGAGGATTTAAATGTTTTCATGCCCGAAAAAGGACTAACAAAATCTGGTATCTACGAGAGTTTGTAGGTAGTAGTCTTAGTAGTACTAGTAATTTTTTTGCATATTTTTTTGCCTTCTTTGTATACATCTGGAAAACAGAATTTGTCGTTGTCTAAGTATCAATGTTATTTAAAGTTTCCTAGATTAACCAATGTAAGGATGCCATATTCCGATTTTGCAGTAAATCACCAGGCCTGCTTTAAAGAGAAGTTATAGATATACTGCTGATGCTGCTATTTATTGCGATCAAGAATAGGGTGGTGCTTAGTACCGACCTTAAGGAATTCTATTTTGTAGCAGTTTTTTGGTAGATAGCACCCCATTTGCTCTAAATTTGAGAAAGCGGTTGGATGGGAATATTCGGAAAAAATTATATTAAAGTTCAATATATTTCTTGTGATAGGTAGCCTTGCATTCAACTGTCATAAGTATGTTATACTACCATGTCACGTTGTAAGCTTTCTTGATATTAAAAAGACGACTAATATCTTCTGTTTATTAGCCAAAGTTAATGTAGTCATTTATAGATCTGCGTTTATGAAAACCATTTTAGATAGTATTCTTGAGTCTTCCTCGATATTCTGTAATCTCCTTCACTAATTCTCCAATCTACCTCAATCTTATTCAATCCTCTTCAATCTCCTTTAATACTCTGCAATATTTTCCAATCTTCTTCAACATTTTTATGTTTCTTCAAGCTTATTCGATGTTCTTCAATCTAATTTTATTTCCACTTCAATCCTCGATACTCTTTGATCTACATCAACAATATTTAGGCTCCTTTAATACTCCTCAATATTATTCAATATTCTTATATATTTTTTATATCATCCAATATTCTCTAGAATATTCTTCTTTCTTCCATATTTTTCCATGTTCAATAGTTTTCAACCTTTTACACTGGTCTTTTATGTCTAAGATCCCTCAATTTTGTTAAATTTTCAAGTTCGATCAGTTTTACAATCACGCAAGTTTCAGGCAATCTTCCTCTATATTCTTCAATATAATTTATTTTTATTTAATTCTCCTTGATTTTATCCGATCGTCTTCTCCATATTATTCGATCATCTAAATTATTGTTTTTCAATATTCTTTTCTCGTCCTTTCCATTCCTATCTTTAAGTTTATTCAATCTCTTCAATCGCAATGAATGATTCAACGTCCTATAATCTTCTTAAACATATTTCTATGCTCCTCAATTTTCTCCAATCCTCTTCAATCATCTTCGAATTTCCTCAACATTTTTTAATATTCTTCAATTCTCTTCAATATGATTCAACATTCCTCTAACTTCTTCAATCCTCATTAGCAGTCTTCAATAATAATCAATCTTCCTTACACTTCTTCTATATTATCCAATATTCTTCAGACTCTAAAACATTTTCAATGTTCTTCAATCTTCTTCAACCTTCCTCAATATTTTCCAATATTTTTCGATTTTTTTTAATATTCTTCGATATTCTTGAATCTTATTTAATATTTTTCAACATTCTTCGATAATACATCTTCAGTATTCTTCAATATTCTTTAATATTCTTCAATATTTTTGAACAATATTCCATACTCTTCAATCTTATGCAGTCTTATTATATTTCTAATATCTGCTTCCTACAATCTTCTTTTGTTTGTTCAATATTTTTCAGTTCTTCAATTTTCTTCAGTCCCCTACAATCGTCACTTATGGTCAAGTTCCCTCAAGCTTTCAATTCAACTCAACGAAAATTCAGTTATGCGTTAATTTTCATTCAGTTCATTTTCTGCGTTCTTCTTTCTACATTTCATCTTTATTCTTCTGCAGATGAAACGTAAATTCTCCTGTAGATCGATAATGTTGTTTTAAATACATGTCAATATTATGAATAAAATTGTATTGTTTATAATTTAATATACTTAGAAAATTGATCTATAAACAGTGAAATATTTATAGACCAAACGCATAGTAACACGTAAAGCTGTTTGTATGCATTCTATCCGTCTGTCTTGTTGATTAGCCGTCATAATATAAATTAGCGTTTACAGATTAGGCCAAAAATAAATAAGACCAAAATAAACATTTTGCTGGCCTGCCAAGCTCCATGAGAAAAAATCTGTACATAAATCGGACCTTGATTATTATTCATAATAACTACACGTGGTTAGTGCATTACAGCACGTATGTCGAAAGTGTTTTTTTTCATAGAGATGGCGTTTGCCAGAGGTAACCATGAAGCTAGCTCACGACGCTGCGTCCTTTATACTTATGTGATGCGGTTTACAACACTTATTTACAATATTTTAGGATTCCGTTTTCTTTCCGCGGAATCGGTTATGTAATTTTATCTTCACGTCAATATCCTCACTGCAACGTTGAATGCTGACGTGAATTTTAATTAATTATTCTGTTTGCCAAACTTTTTCCAACGCAGACATCACCAAATTTATAACCAATAAGAACTTTTTAATTATAGTCGGATTATTGACGGCGGTTTAATTAAAAAACTTTGTTATTAGCGAAAGGCTGCTTCCACCCCGTTGCCTCAAGGAAAAACTTAAATCTACTGTCATTGTCACCCTGGGTGTAACCCTCAGTACAAATAGCGAATCATTCGGTCTATTAATACCATATTATCAAACGGTTTAACACCATTGTGATATGTAATTAACGAAATCACGACAATAGTAGTCAACTACTATTGTTGTGATATGTAACATTATATAAACAACACTCACTATACAGTTGTCTAAATACTTCCTACTGATCTTTATTGCATTACAATAGGCGTTATATTTCTCTCATTTTCCTCACTCCTTCATTTAACTAACACTTCTTCTCTTGCTGCCTTTGCTAATTAATCTAATTCACTTCTTTAGTAACATCTAATTAAGAGTCAATTAAATTAATTTTTAATTTTTCAAATATTTCTGAATCTTGCTTTATAACCCTAAATTGTGATAAGAATTATAAGAATTTATAAATCTTATATTTCAATTCAATCTCATTCAAAATAATTCTTATACTTCAAATTCTTCAACTGTATATTCTTATAGTTCTCCATTCTTGCCAATTTTAGATAATAATTATGAATTATTGCTAATTTTCCTCACCTTAATGTAATTTATTTCTTGTTACACAAATTGCGTCGGATATACGCTTATAATTTCGTCGGACATCCTCATACATTTTCGTAAAAAAGCTATTTTCTTACTTGCGATGTGAGAAAGGAAACATCTGTTATTTTCCTCTGTAAAAGAAAAGCCAATATTCATAAAAGAAAAGCTAATATTCAGTGCATTATTTAATTTTTTCGCCCTGGAAGTATTTATTTATTCTAGGTTTATTATGAATTGTTGGCTCTGTTTTTCGATAGTACAGTTAGACATTATTGAATAGCTATTTATGTAAGCAGTTGGGAAAAGTACTATTTTGTGTAACGAGCAGATTTCTGCGGAACGAGCGCTAGCGTGTTTCATACAAGATTTTTTCTAATTTTCACCAATTTTATATTTTATGAGAAGAAAACTATGAATTTTATACGTTTAAAAACAATCCAGTAGGTTGTAACGGTGTGACAGCTCGTCACCTCCATAGCTTGTCAGGTCTAAATAACCTACTATGTAATGAACTTTACACAGCCAGTTGCGTAATATTTTACTTTTCGTAACTGGTTGTGAAAAGTAAGACGTTTCCTAACGTCAAAGGGCACGTCGAGTGCATTAAACACTTTTTGTACGAGTTGCATGCAATATTTTTTCTACGTTCATGCAAAAACCAAAAAATGTTTATGTCATGACATTAGCTGACATGTCATAACCTTTATGTCAAAACACTGTAGTAGAATGACAGATGAGTGCAGTAGAAATTTTATTGCACTAGTGCAATAAAGAACCAGTTTTTGCATTAAAAATAGTTTTTTTGCATGAACGTAGAAAAAATAATAATTTGTTCCAAACATTTTTACTGACACTTTTCCGAAAAATCGTAAGACGTTAGTGCTTAACACAATCGAAATTGGATTTTACTCTATGATACGTCAGTCGTTTATTACATCAACATATACGTAGCGTGCTGATTCTATTAGAAATTTACCAAAAACAACAAACGTAACGCGTAAATTGATTTAGGTGCGCGATGGTAACGCTCGGTCCTCTCCTGTCGAGGTCACATCTATAGCCAAGAATATTTGCGCGGAACGCCTAAATTGATGCATACACACGCGAAGATAGCTGAAAAGACTTCAGTTCATACAGATGTACCTAATACAGTTTACCTTCTGATTTTGTAAAACACGGGCTATTTGAATATAAAATCGGTGAAGAATATGTGGATTTAGATAGAAGAGCTGAAAACTAAATTAACCGAAAATTTTCCTTAATAAGTGTACGAAAACTAAAAAAATATGAGTTCATTATACAAAATAAATTTTTAAAATTATGGGATTATTTTTCAGTATTATGACTTTTCGTAGAACAAATTGTATAAGCAACTTACTTTTAATACCTATTAAGAGACTCGTATTCATTACGAGTAGTTAACGTGATTCGGATACTTGACATAGTTCCCGAAATGTCTTAATAACTACAATATCAAAGCTATAATTATATGAGCATTACATATTATACCATAAAAATATTAGGGTCTCAATTATCTTCTCAACTATTCTTCATTAATATACTTTTATGTCATGCGTCTTCATTGACCATCATTCTTCTTCCTTTCGGACCATTTCGTCAGTCAGAAGCCGACTTATCAGTTCTTGATGTACCATAGTTTTTCTCAATTCCTGATTATTCTTAAATTTTCTTGCACGTTAATTCTTCATTCCTCTGCACTGGAACTATTTTGCCTTGCCCATGTCGTCTTCCTTATTTATTCCTACTTCCTCCCAATTCTTCCTTTTCACTTTCTTTTTGCTTCTGAAAATAAGTTACTTCAGAAGATAAGTTCAGCAACATACTTTTGAATTAATAATCCAATTGAATCAATACCAATTGAATTAATATTCCGAGATTTTTTTGAGGGTTGATTGAGACACTTATTTCGTTGTAGAACGAAATAAATGACGCTCCCATGGATGCTTTAGGGGATTCAACCCCCATTTAGGGACCCAGAGACAAGATATATAAAAGGAAGCAACGTGTTTCTAATAATTTTATAACAAAAAATAGGAAATTTTTTGAATTATTATAGTACACTCTGGGCACCACATTATCATATTAGTAACGTCATGTCCCTTCGTTACCCTATTATAATTAATTAGATAGCATTGTACTATGCTTCACTTTTCGAGTTATTTACTTCACACAGATACGAATCAATAATTTAATTGGGGCAAACATATATAAAACGCAAACTCACTTCGAAAACTATTATAATGATAATTGTATTTCTGATTGATGCGTTTTTTAACATAATAATAAGAGTTATTATTAATATGATTAATAAAATGCTTTGTTCGATCGTTATTTCCGAAATATAACATCTCGCAATTGTTTAATACCACCTACTTTTTTTATATAGGTAATAGGTGAAATTCAGCAATAATAATTATTGTTCTACTTAATACAATGGTTCGCTTTCCCAAGTTCATTCATTATGCTCTATGCCAGGCACCATCCCTCAAAAAATAATGTGTTGATTAACATACGTCTTGTAATTGTCAGAACTAATAGAGTAATTCGTAACAGCAAATGTTTGGAGTATCATGCCAACTCGGTGAAGTTGGTAATTCACATGCCAATTTATTGATAAGAACAGAATTTTAATTTAAAACGTTTTTCAACGCTCAAACCTACAGATACTTTTCCTAGACTCGTGTAAAAATGGAACGCACATAAACCATTTGTGAGATATGCTTTGGTGTTACATATTTTCTTCATGTGTTAACCGAATGCGGTTTTCCCTGAAGCGATGTAATTTTAACAACTACTATTTAACTCAGATCCATTTGACGCTATATATGAATGTTTACCTTTTTTAAGTCATTCTTAATATGTAATTATGTAATTATGTATTATCAATTAATACATAAGATCCAACAAATTTTAGTTTTAACTAAGCAAGCAATTTCTGTAACACTTCCCCTTTATATGCCTCAGAATTCTATTGTAGCTAGGCAAAGTAGTTGTTTTAATAGATTCTACAAGATTTTATGCATTTTAAAGTTTAACATCTTCTGGATAACTGTATGCCTAATGCTTTTATATATAATATGTTCAAATAGAATAAATATAAATAGTAGAATAGGTTTCTGTTTTCTGTGAATTAAAGTTCCGTCAAAACTAATGTGACATAAAGTGTCACTGAAAATGATGAAGTATTAATATTTTACATTCAAGTAGATATGATCAATAAAATGAATCGTATATCACTCTGAAGATCCTCAATGAAGGTGAAAGATACTTGTACGACTTCTAAGTACTTCGTTTTCCGTATACATGTCCAAATATACAGCTGGTAAGTATGCCTTCCTTATTATTCATTTCACTTATTTCTCTATGTAATGAATAAGCTTGGATTTAAACATTTTCAGAAGAAACTGCGCCTGGATATAATCTGACATAAAAGAAATTTATATATTCGGAGTTGGCAGGCAAAAAAATAAACACGATTCAAAAATGTCAAGGATCCCTGAAAGTTAGCAACAGCAAACGATTGTCAAAATTCTGTAAGTTTCGCTTTAAGTGCTGTGTGCCAAGTTATTTTCAAGTAAAATAAATGCACTGTGTTATGTGGATTGATTAACCTTACTCATATTTTCGTAAAAATGTTACAGTTATTCTTATTCTACTTAGTAGTTTTGAATATATCATATAAATCGTGTTGTAAGACAGTTGGATAATTTTGAAATTGCTTCTGTTTTATAGCGACTGACCTTTTTTTATAAGCAGTGCAGCTTTAGATGATGATGACGCAAATGACGCTATAATAACTACATTGTCAAGGCTCCAGATGATGCCAACATTTTCAACGTCTAGTCAAGGAAAAGTAAAATGTCTTGGGATGTACACATTTCACAAAATAGTTTAAAAGCAACTGCCTGTCTTGGAATTTGAGCAACATTGTTAAATGTTTACACCCCCTAGACATAATACAACTATTTATTCCTTCTTTCTAGTCGTTTGTCTATAGTATTATCCATCTTTATACTACTCGCAATCGCCTCGCCTTTTCATAATACGCAGGTACTTGTCTTGATCCTAAAACCCTAGTCTCTTTCTCCATCATGTCTTTATTTTAATATTTGGCAATATTGAGATTTAGTTATTTTAGTGGTTAAGTAATTAACGAGTTGTATAGTTGTACAAAATGTAAACAAGCGCGTAGTGGCGGTGTTTTCGGACGAAAGGGAGCAGGCGGTACTTCATTTTTCAAAATTAGTCATATAATTATAACTGCTAAAATTGAATCATCTGCATGACTCGCGTCGTCGTCGGCCCATCGGTAAAAATCTGGCTTAATTCCATAGAAAATTTAAAAGGAAACTGCCAACAAGAAACATTCGAAAGTGGTGTTTATTAATAAAACAATTGTTACTGACTGCAATATATCGGATATAGAGAATGCCAATGTTGACAATGTATGGTTATATATTTGTGTAAAATTGATACTTCTACACATATTACTCCATCAATATAATCTTCTCAAAAACTAGATGATATATTCTGCATATGAAAATTAAATAGAAACAGTTAAAAAATCGCTGGAATCAAAACGTGTGTTGGGTTGATTTTTTTTTCATGACTCAAAGTGAACTAAAACAGTCTTTGATGAAATTCAGGTAATGCCGATCTGATCTGATCTGTGCCATTTTCCTGGGCCTGGAAAAATGTAATCGGACGTTATATTTTGCTAACGCTAATGGATTTTGCTATGGATTTATTGTAGAAAAATGTACCCTTCTTGTATGAAAAAATGCATGAAATATCGGCATCAGATCAGAGAAAAATATTTAGAGGTCTAGAGAAAAGAATTCCTAAAATAAATTAAGGATGTTAAAATGTGCTACAATAATATTCAGAAATTATTATACAAAATAGAGCTGCAAATATCGAAACGTGTGTTATTTAACTCTAAAGACTTGCATCTTACGTAGCACAATACCACAAGAAAATAATTGTACAAAAACCTGCTCAATCCAATAAAAATTTAACCTTAAATCTCCTTTCTCCTGTTTCTCTTTAACCTCCTTTTTATATCAATATACTGTCTTAGATATTTTCTAGGATACTTATTATAATTTACTGCCAATCTTCTACAAAATGTCTGGATAACCGAGCAATTTGTAAATAAAAGTGGAATTCCTCGAGTAAGTGTCCAGAACTGCTCCAATTTGACATTGAATTTAATTTTTATATTTTAATGTAATTTGTTTTATCAAATAAAAATATCTATCAAATTGTTTTTCTTTTTCAATCGTAGAAAAATATAAACAACGAGTTTGATAACATCTTCTCACGCGAATTCGAATTGTGGTCACCCAACTGTCACAAGAATCGTTTACAAAAGTTGTTATTTATTAAAAAAGTTTGTTATTATATTTAAAAAGTATAAAACAACTTGTATAAAACAACTCATCTTCAAGTATCAAACATTAAAACGCAAGATTACCGAATAAAAAGCTACAGCTGAAGGCAATAACTTTTAACTAAATTAAATGACTTAAAATACCGCGATATGAAGTCTGTGAAGGTGATCAACGTAAATTGACTCACATATTGATTGTACCATGTATAATTTTACGGAAAAAAAAATTTGACTACTGTTTCTGTTTTTTTATTGTTGGCTTCATGTAAACGAAATGTGGAAGCGTGTAAATGCGGTAAATATGTTAGCGCCACCCCCTCTGCATATACTGTCCGATCCAAAAAGGCCTGAGGCAATGGCGGCCCGTGAAGGAGGACTTTGGGCCTTCGCCCCCAGGATTTTTACGAATCTTCTTTCTTTTTCATGGATTTCACACCCACATAATGTGTAAACCTAAAAAAAATCACATTTCTTAACTTAAATAATTAAAACATCTAATAATATTCCTGCATATGCCTTAGATAATGTACAAATAGACGCTTAAATCTGAGTTTACCTGGACGGAAGATTCTATAAACAACCTTCCCTAAATGGATAAGTGAAATGCCAACATCTATAATACCCTTTGTCGTAGACTAAGTTACTATTACGCTTCCTTTGAGGAGTAACAAACATTTTCGTGAGCTATTTGGCTTTTTGTTTGTTAAAAAAACGTAGTTTAAAAAAACGGACGTCCAACGCCAGTGTTAAATTTTGTTCAGGTGCAGAAGGGGAAGTGCAAGAGTAGACCGGCTTTTACCTGCAGATTTAATACAAACTTTTGTGACAAAACTCTCTGGTTGTGCGGTTATGCTATGCAATGCTATGTTAAAATATCAATACTTCCCAGAAAAATTTTACATGCTATTCTAATCCCCAAACCCAAACCAAACACAAACCGCACCATACCTGAATCCTATAGACCAATTTCCCTACTCCCCACCATGTCTAAACTAACTGAAAGAATACTTCACCGCAAGTTAGACAGAGTGGATGAAGAACACAATATCACACCCGGCTACCAGTTCGGATTTAAGCCAGGGCACAACGTGATACTAGCAGAACAAACAATAGCTACGGATTTAACCAGTAAATTTGACAAGAGTAAAAACACGGTGCTCATCCTGCTAGACATGGATCTTGCCATGTCTTTTTTTCATTGCCATGTCATTTTGTTAAAGACTGCCTGACACGAGAGGCTCACAGCTAAGAGGCTAAACCTAACTTCCTTCCTCAAGTCCTACATATCACACCGAATCTTCCAAGTCCTCGTCAAATCCTCCCAATCTAATCCACAACCAGAAAATGCCGGTGTTCCCCAGGGCACTATCATATCCCCAAAACTCTACACCTATTATACCTCTAATATATTAACACTATCACATACCCAAATAACGCTGTACGCTGAGGACAAGGCGATCTCAGCGTCCAGCTACTACTCCCAGGTAGCTAACGCACAACTAAAAATGCAACAAATTCTACTGTATTATAACAGATGGAAAATTAAAATAAATTCTAACAAGACAGAATTTCACAAAGAAATTCACCAACAATGTCATAAGATCGAACATGAGAAACGAAAATACCACCATAAAAGAAACACCAAGCGTTATTAGGTACCTCTCAGAGTGGTGCTGAATAAGCGCTTAAACTATCACGCATATTTAAAACCGATCGCCGCGAAGTCATCGGCAGCCGTTAAATCCATATACCCTTCATATCCCGAACCAGCGTAATGACGGCAGAAAACAAAACACTGTTATATAAGGTACTTATTAGACCTTACCGGACACAAGCTATAAAAATTTACAGATGATTCAAAACAAAATCCTCAGGCTTGCACGAACTCCGATAGGTATATCAGAATAGAAAGACTGCACAACATTAGTAAAATTTCACCAATAAAAATTCACACACAAAGAATGATGCAAAAATTCTACATGTCGGCAATTCGCAATTACAAGCTGACCCAAGACATAACAAGCATAAGGCGCAATCCCAACGCACCTAACAAACATAAATTACCCTATCAAAACTTTCCCATATACATACTAACAGCCACTACCAAACACCAATTTTGCGTCTCCGATTTTATGTTATAGTACCTATTGAGAAAGGTCTCCATGATGTTTTTCAATTTTTTTGTCCAGTCGTTTTCGAGATATCGATTTTTGAAATAAATCGGTCTTTTTTTTTCAAATGCCTGTAACTTTGCCAAAAATGGGCCGATTGAGATGTTTTTTTCCTGTAATTTTTCTTTTCTACAATACTTCTGGAATATAAAATAAAAAAAAATCGAAATCATGTTTCTATAAATTTTTTTAATTTTGATTATAAAATGTTGATTTCCAAAAAACAGGTAGCGATGGATTTCATTGAAATTTTTTCTAATGAACTGTCACTTATCACGTAACTTAAGCCTAGTCCCTTAATGGGCAAATGATTGGAACTATTTTTTTTCGTATTTTTAAAATTTCATATAGCAGCTAACTGTACTGTAAAAGTGAAGAATGAGCGTTTCTTTAGGTCTACCAGCAATAGTTTTTGCCATCTATGAAATGTAATAGATATGTTTTAATAATATAACAGATTATTACACTATATTTTTACTTAAATATTATAACATAAGGTGAGGGACGTTACCTGTGAGCTAAAACAATAACTGGTACTCAAAAATATAATTGGGTCATAGCTGATGGAAAAGACACTTTGAAATTTAAAGAATTTTCATTTTCTTCAGATTCCTTTATACCTTAGTAAAGTATTATGATTTCAGATATTTTTTGACATATAAGCGAATAAAAAAAAATTAAAATTCAAAAAAACAAAGATCCTAAAGATGCACGATGTGAGAGTATTTTATAGGAAAATTTGAAGTAATCGGTTGCTACGTGTTTTTCAAAAATCAGCATTTAGAGCTCGAAAATCTTTCGATTCGATTTAGAAAATATTGTACCGTTTCTTTTCTAAAAGTGCGTCTAAAAACGAAAATTTCAAAAAAAAAACATCCTTTTCACTGAACATAACAACAAAAAAAAAATAGATCCCATCATTTGCCCAATAAAGGACTAGGCTTTAAAGTTGCGGGATAAGTGACAGTTTTTCAGACAAAATTTTCAGTAAAATCGATTGCTACGTGTTTCTTTGGAAAACAACATTTTATAATCAAAATTTTACTAGCTGTAAATAAATGAATTTGATTTGTTAGATTTGATTGGTTGTGCGGTTGTGAAGAACAAAATTCGTCATTTTATTTTGTATATATCTATTTTATTTTGTATATGGCAAAATCAGAAGAATAGATTTAATCTCTAAAAATAGGTGAGTGCATTAAACAATATATAAATTGTGTTTATAAAATAGCAAATAGTAAATTGCTTATCATGAATGACCTCCTGAGTAAGCCTCGATTATAATATTCACGTTATTTTTTTGCCTGCGCCCCTCCTGCAGTCAAATTTACGGGCCGCCACTGAATCCGGGGCACAGGCGATGAAGAGCATTTTGCCAAAGAATCGATAATTCCATAAATGGGTGTTATTATCATTCTAATGGCACGGCGGAAGCAGGAAATATGCTGCTTGAACTGGCCCCTCCGCCATTATCTCTAGCATGTGACTAGCGCCTTATGCACGGGCAAAATAAATATGCGCCTGTTTTGTCTAGCAGGAGCAAGCTATACGGAGATACCGCTCGAGTGGCTGGTGAATTCGAAACTAGACCGAACCAGTAAATGTAAATAAAAAGAGACATAATGGCCCTGTAAGAGCCGTGCTCCGGTGGCAGCGGCACATCCCCGGGTGGCGGCATGAATGCGATGCACTGATGACGCAACTCCGCGAACCGGGAGGCGCTTCTAAACAAACCGTTACCACTAGCAACGGGGCGGTGACGTCACGCGTGACGTCAGCTGGGACCGAGAGCCTAGTTATATATCGACAACTGAGCTTTCGACCGTCATTGTAGGCGCAAAGCGCGGAACGCGAGTGCTACAAAGTGATCGTACTAGTCCACATCTTTTATATTTTTCTACTTTTATATCTAATAATTGTATAGTTTGGTTATTTTTTTTACTTGGAAGTTATATTCTCTCATCGTTTTATACGCTTCTGGTGAGTACACACCTCTGATTCCTATACTTAGATAATTTACAATGCGGCACGGAAAAATTCGCAGGGTTTGATAATGATGATAATGAAACATCACGATGCGTAGCTCGAGATTACTATAATATCACATGTCACTCAGCTGATTCAACTAAATATAGTAAAATTCCTGCATCGTGGTGGGGGTATAAGTAGGTATCTAGTATTCCTTCGGCTCGTTGGGGCGTTACTTGACATACGGTTTGTGCCATATCGCTTAAATCCGGAAAAAAGCAAAGCTTCCTTCCACCTATACAGTATCAAGTGATCAGTGTGCACTACAGTGACATATACAGGGTGTTCTGCCGTTTAAGGTAATCAATAAGGACTGAAAATACTAGTGTTGATACCTATTGAATTGTACCTACTGAAATAATGCCCAAAACAAGTTATTGATTCCCCCAGAGCGGGTTAAAAAGAAATTGTGACAAGTGCAGGTCAGTGTCAGAGTAGATTTTCTCAGTGGCCAAGATAATTCAGCATATTACATAAAATTTTAGTTAACATGTATTTTATATGGGTCAATTCTCACTTCGACATTTTGTTATCAGTTTTTATCAGTATCATAGCATAGATGCCGTAGGGGGTTTATGAAGCCCTTTATCATGCAACATTAAATAATATTCCTTGGCATACAATTTTACTGATAGTTATCTTTTAAAGAAAATTTAGGCTTGAAAGTTCTGATCAAATTCTTAATTTGGTAAAGTAGGTTTTATGTTCGTGAGCATCTCCAATAATTGTTAAAGATATATACCTAGCTATCAGCGGCTTAGCTAGCCCTCAGGGAGCCCTGTATCCGAATTTCTTAGAGGGGCCCCTTTTCGGAAAACAAACAAAAACACTCGCATAAAGAAAATATGAAATATATTTGAAAATATCAAAAACAATAGATCAAAAAATTTACTCTAGAAAATATTATAATCACAGTTGTCTTACTTTTTTTTGGCGAACATATTATATCGTCCATAGCTAGGGAAGTTTTAGGTTTAAGTTCTCTTTCGCTATGGAAAATATTGATTGCCCGACAACCGTTCTTGTCTCATAGAAGTTCTAAGATAATTTCTTGTTTGAATTTTAAAAATCTTCTCTCTGCAGTTGTGTTTCTAATTGTAACGGAAAAATTGTAAACATACTGCTTCTAAGATACTGTAGGCAAGGCTATTGAAATTTATAAATAATGATTCTATAAGTAAGTTCCTTAATCGATTTCGAAATTAGTTTACCCGGTTGTAAAATTTCGAATACATCACTCAGGTCAACGAAATCAACATACCTAAACAGCAATAAAACACAGTGACCCTGAACTTAGATTTTGGATCAGATCCTATGATAATTCACCAAAAATGCGTTTCGATATCCTTCTTCTTTTGTTTTTGAAAACAGGTGTTATATTTCACTATCTTGCTAGATCTGTGAACTCATTTGACAGACCATTGGATAAATTTCGATTTTTTATTTTTACCAATCTGCCTAGAAGATTATTTAACAAAATACACTGGGCTTTTTGTAATAATGCTTTAGATTTTAAATAGCTGAGAAACTGAGGTATTACATAGTATAAAATCATCCAATTAATAATAAACATAAACATATAACAGAATAAGTATTCTTCTGTAATGGGCTTTCTAATGCGGGTCGCATTTGACCCACCAAACTTAGTGTTAATAGCGGTTATAGCTGTTAAACATTTTTATGATATGCTATTTTAAAGGTTTTGTGATAAAAATACCTATAAGTAGAACCGGGTTCAAAGGTTTACAACGTGCAAATATAAAATATAAGAGACATGCGATTTGTTTTCATATTTATGTGGATTAACAAAATAAGTAACAAGTATTCAACTAATATTAGCTCTGTTACATGTACAATATGTACATGCTCTTCTCTCATATGTTAGCTCTCTTACATGAACTATTTATTTCGAAACTTAGTATTGAAAATACTACTGGCCGCATTGTATAAGGGCCCATCTCAAGAAAAATGTATGTGATCTTGAGAAATCTGTCGAGGTCACGGAGTATAATATATACTCGCGAACAACCCCCTAAAAAAATAATCTTATGTAATTCGCCTTGGCGAATTAGATTTTGGAATTCGCCAGGCAATCCGGAATTGGCCATTTTCAAGAAAGAAATTCAAGGTGGCCATTTTCTGAAAAATCTCAAATTGTATGGAATTTTTTAAATTTTACTTACCACCCTATATCCCTTAGTTTATGTTCGATTAACTTGAAACTTCGAAACTTAGAAGAGCTTTGGACCATTGTTATCGGAAATGCAGCAACAAATACTCGATCGAGAAAACTTTTTTGTCTTTAATTCTTTAATGATGAATTGGTTTTGACTTGGTTTTCAACATAACGGTGCTGCAATATAGAAACAAAAACTATCCCGGCCGCGGCCACTACACTACATAACCGGTACATGATAACCTATTAATATTTAGATTAATAACAATGATTATCACATGTAGATATATAATATATGGAGTGTAATATTTGAAAATTCGTTGTAATTCGTTTAGTATACATGGTGGTCTGATTTTTAAGAGCAGGACTTTACCAGACGATAGTTTATCGAATAATAATGGTAGTTTCTTATACGAAGTATAGCTCGAATTCGGCTTCGTTTCGGTTCAACAAAAGAAACAAATATATTTTAAATAAATGGATGTCAATACTAAATAGCTCTGAAATTTGGTGTAGATAAGTTCTTTGGCATTATCTTTTGAATAGTGCTTGCCAAATTTTTGTCAAATATACAGTGACGTGCGTATGGTGTATTCAAACATATTGTATTATAAAAATCGCGTGCTCCTGGAATTCTCACAACACAGATATAATATATACGTAATAACTTATTCCTTGCTTAATTTATAAACCTTGTGTACCTTGCAATTTTTCGATGAAAAGTCCTGTTTTTTAGTAAAGGAAGCCGAATACGATCATACTTTATGTAAGAAACTACTATTATTTTTCGATAAACTGGACTAATTGTGTGGTACAGTCCTGCTGTTGTAAACTGCACCACCCTGTTTAAGTAGGTAGGTATTCACAAAAGAAATATTTTAATTTGTCTGCAACTTCGATATCTCATTTTTTCTGTTTTTACATCATTATCCACTATTTACTTTCAAACTACATGCAACGAATACTGATATTTCCTCTAAACATCTGCATAAATAGTCGGAATATATAAAAATGCAATATCAAGAAAAAGAAAAATGAAAATATTATTTACGTTTATTCATTTAATCACGCTACATTTCATATATCAATCATAAAATTCAATTACGCGCGATAGCGGCACAAAAGCATTTCAGTGGAATATTCACATTATCATAATTATCTCAAAATTATTATATTGATGTGGTATTTATTAATACATTTGATAAAGTATTTTTTTTTATCACTAATCGCTAGTGGTCCCTAATGCAAATTCTGAAAATACCTATCATCCTAGCCACAAGTTATTAAAATAGTTGCATCTTATATTTTCAATAGGCTTAAGATACTTGCGAAATATGCAAGATCAGTGATTTTTTTTCATAGTTTTGCTGTCTTGCTTTGGTTGTATTAGAATTTTCAGCTACTGGTATTTCTCCTATCAGCAGATAGTACGGATGAGTAAATATTTACGTTTATAGTGTAACTTACCGAAACAGGTACCATATCTTATTGACAGAGCACTTTTTTATTGAAGATTAAACAATGAAGAAAAAGCTCTGAATTTGACCTACATTTATTAGAAAATATAACTGAACTACATACTATTAGTTAGATCAAGATCTATGACAATGAAAGGGTTTCACAACCAGATGGGACCTCCCACGTTATGCAGCTGTGTTGAAGTAGCCAGCCAGGTATCCAGACCTTACATAACCTTAACCAATATGAGATAATATAAATCAAAACTCATTCAGTCTGAAAGCATTCTACATTTTCTGACAAATCTCGGATCCAAAAAGTCCCTAGTGTAAAACACAGGGTGTAACATAACGGACGGCCAAACATGCATGACTGTATTCCTTGTCTGAACTTATTATATTTTGCCCTATAAAGATTTTTTTTAGGCCTCAATTTCCAAGATACAGGACGCATTTCGCCATAAGCGTTACATATCTATATGTTGTCACTCAACGGTCAAATTAGATATCTCCCGTAGAACTATAAACGTAGTGTTTTCTGGGAACAGTTTTTGGGACGCCGTGTAACACTTCCAGACTATTTATACGATCCCCGGTTAAAAATAATCTCTCTAATTTTTGCACACTACGAAAACAAAATTCGCTACCGTAATAATTACGCTTCGTTAGCACATGGCCTTGAAAAGCGGTAATTAACTTTTTTGATATATATTTATATATATTCACCGGTTACACATTATTTTTAAAAGCAGGTTAGTTTAGTAGTATGTATTATTGGCAAATTGTTCGAATATTTATTTGTTATTCTACTACGCAGTTGGACGTTTTTGTTATCAGTTGCTATCGGCTTTGGTGACGACGAACATAATACCACGCTCCGGCGATAGCGATTATAATTATTATTTTATGGCTTTTATCAATGAGTGTAAGGCTGAATTATATACTGGCGATATCATACAACGCTTTATTTTTCTATGGTTGCCAGCTAATTTGTTTTACACAAAAAGATGAATAGTTATTTGTGTTTTGCGAGGTTCATTCAGAAATATGAACACTCCCCAATCTCCACTCCCCGCTCGATTTGAAATTCCAACACAAAACTCTTTTGCAATATCTACTGCTATTCATGTCAGGTTTATTTTTAATTTTGTAATCATTGTTATCCTCATAGGACTTATCTACTTTAATTATTTCCGAAATGAAAACCCGTGAAAGTCTTAGTTCAGTTCCTTATTTCCCTGTTTTCAAGACGAAATCAATAGCCTAGTGCATTAATTCATAAACGCGGTTGAAATAAAGATATCTAGTTTATCAAATAAAAATACGATAGCTCCAAAAATATACAAGAACAACCGACAACCGTGACCGAGAAACGTTTTTAAATTTTCACATTTTCAATATCCTAATATGAAAATACAGTAATTACAAAGCAGACGTTGCATGTCTCATTCTTTATACTTTTTATGGACTGATGTTTTACTCATTTATATATTTATTAGATATTGTCAGTGCAGAAAAGTGTAGCATATATAAAAAAAATCATCTTTCTGTCGACCTAGAAAATAAATGCTGTAAAATATAACATGCACGGTTAGATCCTCGGCAAAGGATAATATTGAGGGACCGCACGTACCCTGAGGAACCCCAGGGTATAGTGGACTGGAGTTTTAATTTACCGAGTGTCACAATTTGTTTTCAGTATACAGTCGGCTAACCTAAAAATCTTTTTATAGTTGCTTGTTTATCCTTTACTCTTTGCCGCCAGCCGCCTGAATTGTGACACTCGGAAATTTAAAACTACACTCCACTATAACAGTCGAAGAGATATATCATTTGCATAGTCCGGCGGATTGCTATAAGAATTATGCACAAGAGGTTAAAGGCAATTTTTCTTTTCTGTATATATATTCATAATGATAGCCCATCGGTCCAGGCACTTTTTACCCTGAAAGTGGATGTCAACCCTTCTCGAAGGTGGAAATGTTTTCACTCAAAATAACCACGGAAATGGATACAAAATGGACAAATTTTAAGTAGAAAATATTAAAAGTTTATAAAGTCTATAATATAGTAAAACCTATAAAGTTTTTTCGATATATTAATATTATTCGAGTTAATCGCGATTGAAAACGCATTAAAAATGCATGTTTTTTCTACGGGTTTTCGCGAATAACTCGAATTTTCGCGATAAGCGCAAGTTGAAATGACAAAAATTAAGCTTGTAAGAGAACAGATCGTTTATTTAATGCGCTAGGTCCAAAATAATTGTTATCCTTTCTGCTTTTTTGCCTATAACTTTTTTTGGGTCAGAGATAGGTAGAGGCATTGTTATATAGAAAAATAATTGACAAAATTTCCTTTAAAATGCTGTATGGAAAAATTCTGTATGTTCTGCTGTATGCTGTATGTTCGAGTGGTCATATTTCGGTCAATTTTTAACCCAAAAAATATTTCGACCCAGCATATTAAAGGAAATTTTTACTGTTTTTTTTCTATAAAGCAATATCTATACATATCTATATTCCAAAAAAGTTACAGGCAAAAAGAAAAAAAATAAAATCGAAATATTAGTATTTTTCTTTTTGTTTCTACATTTTCGGCATAAAGAGATGTTTAAAAATATTTCCCATCATTTCCAAACAAAAAGCTTCATTTAAAGTATATCGGACGTTTGATTCGTTTGCGAGATATATTGAAAAAACCACTTCTCTCCTCTCTTATCTCCAATATCCACCCTCTAATTCAATAGCACAGCCCTGTTTTTTCTTCTTAAATGACCCATTGACCGAGTCCTGCAATAAAAACTCCTGAACGTCTGAGTTCCTTATTGCCCTGTTTTCAGGACATAATCAAAAGCCTAGTGCATTAATTCATAAACGCGGTTGAAATAAACATAAATAATTTAGGTATCTAGTTTATCAAATAAAAATACGATAGCTCCAAATATATACAAAATCAACAGGAAAGAAGGTAGGAAAGATAATACGTCGACCGGGGTACTTTTTGAGGCTATCACCTACTTTCTTGATAAATATTTATTATTTCAGTTTATCAAATAAGTGCTAGATGGTATTGACCTGATGGAAAAATATACCAACAGTTACTAATACATTATCAGCAGGTATTCCACATTTTTGTGAACATTTAGTCATGAAGTGTGTTTGTCTCCTTATATATACTCATTACTTCTTCGTTTGTTCTTCCAACCCATCCATATTCAGTTCTCCAAGATTTTCCTCACTATTTTTCTGTATTATTACTCTACTATAATATTCTATTATGTTTCGTTTGTTCATAACGTGTCACTGTCTTATATAACCTTGTGTTTGTTTCCCTAGAAATATATTTATTTCTCAATATTCTCTGTAACCATGCTACCGATGTCCGGTCTTCGTCGAACTATAGTCCCTAAATATTATGTGCATTGCTCATTACGCATACTTGGTTTTTGTTTCATTTATACACAATCCTCTTTTTACTGATTGTTCGTCTAATCTCTATTCCATTTTTAGTTCTGCTTTATTTATTTCTAGCAGTACTAGGCCGTCTTATAACATCCCTTATAACTTTTTCTCGTACTAAAATGATTGACACTGATGATATGCGGTTTCCTTGTCCTACAACGATTTCAATATCAAATTCTTCTGTAGTTGTATTATGTACTTTCACTTTGTTCTCTGTCTTTTTTAGTGTTAATAGTTTCATATTTCTTATATTTTTACTGACTCTCAATTCTTCCAAAGTCTTGTATAATTCTTTTCTTTTGACGTAGGCTTGTTGATAAAGGCCCGTTGTAGTCCATAAATAAAACTACTGTTGGATTACCTTATTCAAAGAATTCAGCCGGAATTTCTCGTAGATTGAAAATTTGATCCATCGTACTTCTCCCCTCTCTGTGGCCACATTGGTATTCACTAATCTTATATTTTACTTCCAACATTTTATATGCCTCATTTAATAACGCTATAGCCTTATAGTTTTGACATTCCCATTTATCTCCTTTATTATGTATAGGGCCGTTTATTGCTTCCGTCCATTCGGTCGGCAGTTTCTCGTTTTCCCATATCTTCCACAACGGTTCATGTATTTGGTAGGATAACCCATTTTCTCCGTATTTAAATAGTTCCGCTGTCAAATTATAATTTTCTGGAGTTTTATTATTGTTCAGTTTTGAAGTTATTTATTTAATATCTTTATTACACGGGGCATTACCACTTTCGTCTCCGTCTTATTAGACGGAGACTGGTTAAAATATTCCACTTTTCCAACACTTCTTCTCCCACAACAATTTTCCCATTTGTATCTTTATAGAATACTTGGTTGATATCTTCTTTTCTCATTCTTCACTACTTGGTATAGATTTCTAATGTCTCTTGTTTAGGTTATCTTATTAATTTGGGTATAGGGGTGGTTTTTAACGGTTGAAAATTTGGAATACAGCGTAAATCTTATTCGAGAACATGAAAGAAGCTTTATTTTACATAATTAAATATGGGAACTCATAAAATGCTTAAACCTGCATTTCTTCTACTTTTTCACGAAGGGGTAGTTTTCACCCCTAAAAAATAAAAAGCACATGTTGGGCATATGTCACATTTTTAGTTAAAGGTTTTCACTGTAAATTATACATAAACTATTACTCTCTTTAACCTTGTGTTGTACCTACACTATGTAAGTTATCGATATAAGACATAATACACATTTTATCAATTTCTAATAATCAAAATATATTTATATATAACAATAATTATTAAGACTACGCATATCATCACATACATGAAGTGGAATTCGACAGACTGTACTACGTCACGGCCCGCGTGCTTTGTGATTGGTTAGTCCTAACTGAGGCAACCGTATAGTATAAGGACCGTGGGCCCAAGCCACCGTATAGTATAAGGACCGTGGGCCCAGGCCACCGTGATGCAATTTGCAATTCCGTCAGCGAAGTGGCTTTTTCATAAAACTTTATTGGTCTTATTTATATCAAGCAGTTATTTTTATGGCGGTATTGTTTGGCTCTGTAATAAACTTGCCAAACCTAAATGGTAATTGCAACGCAACCTGACCTTCAGCCAAGTACGATGCTTCATTAATCGTATTCAGGGTGAATAATTGGGTGATTTTCAAAAAAACTTTGATAAAGTAAACATAACCTTGATTTTGTGTGACAATAATTAAGTTTTACGGCCAGAATCAGGTTGATTTTCGCGCTAAATAGATAACTTTATTTAATTAGTAAATCAAAGCAAACAAAGTATAACGCAACAGCGTTTATCAGGACAGTTTTTCAGGGACGACGGCTTGTAATGATGTGAAAATTATATTTTTAAACAATACTCACCTAAAATATGCGAATAATACTTTTTTGATAGGCGCATGTCGCATGAGTTTATATTGGTACATAAATGTATGGTAATTTCATAGTTGTCAACTGAAGGCTCATCTGAAAATAGCCCCTCCCTCGAGATTGGTTCAGTGACGCAGCTACTGACCCTATAACCACTAGCGTGTATAGATATAGATGCATAGAATTATCGAGCCTTCCCTGCGGAGTTTCTGACAAGGCCGTTTTTTATAAATAGGTTTTTTAATTTAAACTATCATAAACTCTCATAAAACTAGGAAAGGCTCAACAGCGATCACACATATATTCATCCAAAAGGTTATCTGCTTTTTCGTAATACCAAAATAACATATCTACTATTTTTACACGCAGTAACTGAAGGAGATACGACATCAGCAATTTTCAGGAGGGGTAAAACAAGAGTTTTTAAAATTGTTTGAAAAACAAAATTTTCGCCTCCTTCTTTCTGTATATGGAACTCCAAAAAAAAAAACCTGCTTAGATAAGTTTCGATACTTATCTTTTGTAAAAAATACTCGTAACAATAAACGACTGCAATGGGGTATTTTCGCATTTTTTTTTAACAATGGGAGCAGAAAGTAAATGGAAAAAGAAGATACCCGTATTTTTAATTTTTTTGTTTAGCTCTAAAACAAGCTACTGGATAGGGGTGGAACCTTTGATGTAACTGTAACACTCGGAGTAGTTTCCACAAACACCAAAACACTTTCACTTCGCTCACTTCGCTTGAGCGAAGTGAAAGTGTTTTGATGTTTGTGGAAACTACTCCGAGTGTTGCTAAAACAAGCTGTAAAATAAATAAATAAAATCATGTGCCGTCACTAAGCGCAAGTATAAATAATGCGGTAAACGTAGTGATTTTCAGGGTATTCTGTCTATCTATTGACGGCAGCGACGCCTCACTGCTTCCTGTCGGCCATTGCTGTTGATATTAGTATTTATATATACATATATAACATATATATCTAGTGATTTGTCTATTTTCGTTTAATGACGTCATAGAAATTCAAACTGCAATTAAACACGCATTTCTGAATATTGCGCATGATTTCTTATGTCAAAAATTATGAAAAAAATGTACTTGTTGAATATGCAATTCCCCATTTTTGTTTCGATTGAGCGAAAATACCCCATTAGCTTGTCTTCCCCTCGGTCTTCACCCAACCTCTGCTTTTGCTCATCAACATCTATTTCGGGTATATTATCAAGTGCAAGTGTGGCTTGGTAACCAACTTCACCCAGAAGACTGGGGTTGGAAGTTAATTGACAATATATTGGAACCAATCCATACTTTACTCCCACGTGCACCGGAAAAAACTCCTCAAAACAATTCTTTGCAATTGCACAAAAATGGGTGTAGTGCTAAGTGCGGACGCAAAAAAGTTGGCATCATCCGGAGACGATTAAAACTGAGTTTTAATCGTCTCCGGATGATGCCAACTTGGTTGGCGAAACGCGCGTCGAGCGAAGTGAAAGTGTTTTGGTGTTTGTGGAAACTACTCCGAGTGTTATTAATAAGTTTTAATAAGTTGCCAACCATATTAGGGGGTTATATAACAGAATTAAGAGCACTGAGCCAAATAGTGGTTTGGTAATTAGCTCGTAAGCAATGCTGTTTTAAACTGTTTTCTGTCGGCGATAATTTATTGTTTTCTTTCTGTTTCAATTTACGCCACCAAAAAATGTTTTAAATTTTTATAATTAGGCCAGTTCGGAAAGTCAATTCTATACAAAAAGTTTCATATAAAGTATATGGAAATATTCTCAAAATCTCCAATGTCCATCCTCTAATTTAATAGCACTCCGTGGGATTTTCTCTTCTTAAATGACCCATTTACCGATTCCTGCAATACAACGGTTTAGTTCCCTTCTATATGACATAATTAATAGCTTAATAAGAAAATCTGGCCTAATAGTCGTGCACTTTCATCTGTTCACCACTGTACCTGATTCCCCTGAACATTATATAAACTTTTTTCATATTGAATATTGTTAGCTACTTAATGGAATTTTTACTCTTCTTTAAACATTTGAAATTTTTTTGCAAAAATGAGAAAAATATTTTCTTTCCTTCAGGGTGGAGACCTTTTGAAGTAACTACAATTTAATGACATAATAACAAAAAAATGCATCTAGTTTTTCAGTTTTTCTTGAATTATTATAAAATGATCCCTGAGATACTGCTATATATGAATTTTTCAATTATTGCTTGATTCCAACTAGGAGGAGCCATAAACGTCAAACTTGAGATGCAAAATGTATGACGCAAAACCGGAATGCAACACATTCCTGGTAAAAAACCGTCAAAGAAACGGTCAGAAACGAGAAACTCCCATACCAACAGACATAAGGTTGACGAAATTAATAAAATGATAGAACACGCGGCACCTTCAATTATATTTAAATGCAGAATGTAAACAAACATGCGGGTGATAAATTTATAATGACTTTTGCGTAAGAGCGTCGCGCAAGGTGAGTCGCTCGATAAAAATCGACACAAGGTTTTGACCGGAACGCTCCAATTGACCTAATTCAATTTAAATGCAAGAACGCAGTGTGGTGGGGTATTGTTTTATATGTTGAGGGAGGCGCGGGAGGATTCGGGTCCAGAGTCCAGAGGACATCATCTAATAGCTACTTGGGAATACGTTGCATTAATTTATATCAGTTGTTTACAGCAGTTGTTTACCAAATTTCAGCATATTTACATTATCAATTTTATGTGATTTTATGGTCAGTTTTTGTAGCGATTCACTAGTATTTTTACTAATGAGGTCCTGCCCGTCTGTTGTGTTAGTTGTTAAAATGGAAATGTAATTTCATGATTCAAGATTAACAAAGTACACTCCGGGGCATAAAAAACCGGACTAACAAAAATTTGTTCAAATTCAATATTAAAAAACTGTTTTAGTTTTGCATCGATATTGATAATTTATTTGTCAAATTATAGCCACTTTTATCTTGATCATTATCTAATATTGTGATTTCAAAAAGTTCTAATTAGTTTTGGTATTATACAGGGTGGAACATAGTTACATTTTGTCGTAAATTTATGAACACTGGAAAAATGAGACCAGTGTCTTTGCATTACTATTTTCATCCTTATCATTTCTTAACATATTTTCTGACTCGTATCAATATCTCGATTCTAAAAGAAAACTGCAATTTGTAAAACAAAAATTAGAAACAAAACACTCAATCAAGCAACATTGGTATTCTGTTGAACATTAACGTTACGATTATTGTTATGTTGTTTGTATTCTTTATTAAAAGTGCCAAGTGTACTTTATTTAATTTTTTTATAATACGCGGTCAGAATATGTTGCGCGAGCATTGTATGACGATGATCACGACCATACACGCTACAATGCAAATATGTTGGGCATAGCCAGGAGCACACTATGCAATATGCGATCCGTCGCTTTCGTCAGACCGGTGAGCATACCGACGCGACGTCCAGGGAGACCACGATCACAAACCAGTGCGGTGGTCATTTTGTTACTCTAATTGCTCTATGGGACCGCAGAGTAACATCTACTGTTATTAGGCGTCGACATGGAGTAAGAGTTTCTGGACGAAACTTCTGGAAGATCAGCTGCTGGTACAGTTTTAATTGCAGCCCATCGTACTCATGCTCAATGAGAGCGTGTATGGAGAAAACGAGGACAAGAACACCTTTAGGAAGCGGTAGTATCATGGTGTGGGATGAAATTGTTTTAAACCTTGTTTTAATCGTTATATCGAGGAGTGTACGTCATTCCTTTTGTTATATTTGTCGTTCATTTTTTTTAAATACACGACCATGCTAGGCCTCATATCGACAGAGTCGTCGGTGAATATCTCTATGAAATGGAGTCTCAACGATTAAACTGACCTCCACGTAGCCTTGATTTAAACCCGATCGAGCATCTTAGGGACGCTAATTCGCAACTGACCACTAAAATATCTTTTCAGATTCGAATAGCTTTTCGAATAGCTCTTCTTGAAGTGTGGCAAAACAGTCCACAAAGGTCTATTATCAATTGTGTTGAAAACTTACCTAGTCACATGGCAGCAGTTATTAGAACACGAGGAGGTAATACCCTATATTAATGTTTAGTAGTTTAAGTTATCTGTAATGTTTTTAATTTTTGTTATTGTTTTAAATTGCTTAGGTAGTTTTAAAAATGTGTGTTTCCTTTTAAAATAAAGATAACATGTTAAGAAATTACAAGACTTTAAAATGTAATACAAAGACATACATCATTGTGTCGTTAAATTTTTCCACAGTGTTAAAAAATTTAGGTTATGGTTCCACCCTGTATAACATCAAATCTATCCGAATTTTTTGAAAGCACAATATTAGATAATGATGAAGATACAAGGATGATCAATATCGAAGGAACACTAAAAGTGTTTTATGATTAAATTTGAACAAAATTTTGTTTGATTTTTTTTGTCCATGCGTGTATTTTCCAATCTGCAAAAAATATGGAGCATTAACATAACAGAGAACATTTAGGATTCCAGACGGGTTTCTGTGAAAAAATATCGCAGAAACATGATTCGGTTTTCACTTATCAAAACATAGTGTGATTAGGCATTCTATATCACGCCTTGCCATGAAAACAACACCCGAGTAAGGTTAAAAGTGCCCCGGTGTTAAACAATAATTTATATCAAAACAAACAGAGGTCAATGCGTTACATGTGCTACTGGATGTCACATAAATAATACTAAAGCATTAATTGATAATGCTATCAAAAGTATGCGGCTTGATATATCAAACTGCTTTATTTAAGCTACATTTTTCGTATTCAGTTTCTATTTCCGCTTGGTCGTGTTTGGTACATCATCACGAATTTTTGAAGACGATATGAGCAGTTTTCTAATCTTGTTTATAACAGATACCTATGCCTGAAACATTAATCTACCTATAACACTGGCATTTCTTGAATTCTTCCAGCGTGGGCATTTGCAGTTTATTTACCTTATCTTTTATTGAAGTAAAAATAAACAATACGTTGCGATCCTGATTATGTGCCGTTAAAATCTAATAATTATAGATAACTAAATTCTCTAGTTGTATTTGAAGCTAAATATTTGTGTAACAAGGCGTTTGCTGCATTTTTCATTCCTCAATATCATTTTTCAGAATCAATGACTCACGTCATATCCTGTACAATTGCCATGATTCTGTTATAGCCATGATCTATATGGATATGTTATTCGTCCACGATGCATTCTGTAGACGTTCGCTACGTCCCATCTGAGGTACGTTCAACCCTGATTTTATTTAAATAACGCAAAAATGTCCGCCATCTTAATTTTTTATTTCGATAAAACATTCACGATCTCGGCCCCGAAATAAATAACATAAACAAAAATGTCCGACCAGTTGGAATATTAATTTTGACAAAAAAATTTCCGAGAGACCGATTTTGAGTAAATTGCAAAAATTTCCGCCATTTTGGAGCCTCCATCTTGCATATATTTTTTTGACAAAGAATTCTTGATAAATTTCTTTAAAAAACCCTTCGCAGCTCTTCGACCTTTCAAATTAATAGAGAAAAGTCTAACTTTATATCAATTCCATATGAACCTCGTCTTAACAATGGTCTTAGCAGATTTTTTATAGATATAGGCATAACACCTGTTCATTTATCCGGAAATAAAATAGGTACAGCAAATTTTAGATAATTTTAGGATGAAAGAAATATTAACGAAAAGGTCGGGGATTTATGAAATTAGCTGTAAAGGCTAATAACAATTATGTTGGGCAAACTAGGCGATCTGTTGAAACTAGATTCAAGGAGCACATGGCCCATCTCAAATACGGACGAACAGAATAATCTTGCGTTACTCAACATGCTTTTTAAAGTTTAGAAATTAACAAATGTAGAAATAGTATAAATAGTGACAAAGAGCCTAAATAAATAAAAATAATAAAAACATGCTACAAAATATTCGCAATTTAGCCATGAATTAAATTCTCAGTATCACCTTGCACATTTTTACACACTTTCGTACCCTGAAAACGTTTTCTTTGACATTACGTCTTCAGGAGTAATACCGGCAAATGCGCCTCTCGTATCTAATTCTGCAAT
The DNA here is from genome assembly GCA_964058915.1 of Tetropium fuscum. Taxonomy (NCBI): domain Eukaryota; kingdom Metazoa; phylum Arthropoda; class Insecta; order Coleoptera; family Cerambycidae; genus Tetropium; species Tetropium fuscum. The sequence goes on from CAXKVY010001809.1 coordinate 50,851, forward strand.
ATTTCAAGTGTTGCGATGTATACACTAGATTCTCTATGTGGCCCCACAATAAAAATCGAGTAAGGTAAGGTCCGGCAAATGAGGAGTACATAGAATCGGTCCAGGCACAATGAACTGCTGTTCCAAAAATTCTCTAGTTCTTAATTGGATTCTCTAAAAATTGTAAATATCGTTCCAGAAAAAAAATTGGTGTGACAATTCGAGAGACAACTATGCCAACTCAAATATTTACGCCAAATCTCTCTTGGAAATTCTCATTCTGTTCGTTTTCTACTGACCAGTAGTACCTAGTGCTTTGCCTGTTAAACATACCATTGGTAAACCTGGATTCATCTGAATACATGATTGAAAATGCCAAATCGTTGTTGATAAATTTGTAAACCAATTACAGTACTCGGTTCAAATCGCCGACATACAAATTATTGGTGTAGTTGTATTTGAACGAAATCCCTTGTTTTTTCAATATGCGCAATAGCTGATCATGGCTAATATCCAGTTCTTGGCCGATTTCCCTTATGGATGTTGTGGGATTCAGATTCACGAATGGTAAAACGTAAATTTCCACCGCCTCACTGACAATACATTTGTTTTGTTGGACATGAGGCTCACGCATCTTTCTAATTAAGAAAATTATGTATTGCGTCGTTGGATGGGAACGTCGATTAGGATATTCTTGATAGTTAACTATTACCGAAAGATATTTTAAAATTAAATAAATCAAATTCTAAAGGTATGTTGATAATAATTGTCAAACTGACAAAACATCCATTTAGCCAATCTGACCATCTCTCGCTGACCTTGAGTGCAGGCCATCGATGAATGAAACTGAACGTACTTGAATAGAAAGAGGTGAGTATGCCTCTGCACGCGTATACCACCACGACAATGCATTGCACGCCATCCTCGCGTTACACGTCTCGCAAATGATTCCACATAATCAGCAAGGTCGGGTCGCGTCACGACAGTCACGTGACGCCGTTTAATGCGGACACCGTTTTATGGTTGCTTGTCCAACACCGTCGTGGGGCGAAATCTTTTAACTTTTCGACTCGTTATGTCGCCAACTAACTAGTGAATTACGGAGATGAATTACATCGTCAGAGTCGACTTGGATGGATACACACAATCATTATTGAAACATGTGAATGGACATGGACTTAGGCGATCTTTTTCTTGAAGGGACTTGTAACAATTAACAATAATAATGATTATATAGAATAATATAATGTTACATTATATATAATAATATTGTATTTAGTGGAAGAGAAATGAGTTTTTCTTTATGTACGCCCATCTATAACGTCAGACAAAGGTGCTTGCGCAACAGTTAATGTTAATTTAAATTAAAACAAACGATTATATGCTAATACAGTGAACTTTTATTTGCAAATTGACATTTTTCTCCTGACCCCGCTGTTGACCGTGGTGTTAATTACTCTTTGGATTAGATTACAATGACAAAGACTGTGTTGACTTTACTGTTTTTAATTAATTATAGTTTCATAATTTTTATACCTTGTAAGATCCGATGCAGAATCTTTAACTTCACTTTATATACCCCTCAAATGCAATGTTATTTCCTTTGTTGGATGGCATTTGAAGCAGATAAATTATTAAAATATCAAAGTGATATTTGATATTCGTTACAGGGTCTGCTAATTTTAACAAAATGTTATTTATAAGTTTAAAATGCATCTGGTTTCAATGCTTAGGCAGTTATCTATATTTGTGTTAGTAACGTTAATAAAATACACTTTCTACAATGTTTATATTTTCCTAGTGAAAGAAGATGAATGATGAAGAATTATTTGAATGATGATATTATAAGTAATAGTATCCTTTTCTAGTATATTTCAATTAATTCTTATGTCCACGTCGAAAAGAATAATGCATATTTGGAATGGGAGTTCACGTGAACGAAAATCTTCAAATCTGGATGTAAATTTTGTATTTAATGACAGCTTCTGTGCTAGGGAATATATCACATGCAGAGATATATGACTAAGATGATAATTCTGACAATACACATATGTACACATATACGTGAAACGAGTTAAAAATATACAAATTTTCGAAAACTTCTAACTTGTTTCTGCTATCCATTTTTTTTAAACGTGTAGCTTTAAGAAACCACACTACTGTAAACTACGAGTATGTACAATAAGTACACTCTATTTTAAATATGTTTTCGACCATGGGCTTCTGCGACTAATTAGTTTGCGTTGTGTTCGCCTCTTACAAGCGTTTACCTTTATTAAGTTGTTGAGAGCATCAGGCTAATTTCAGCAGTAATATCAAATAGACCTTTATGCAGGAGACATTCATTAGAGCTAATTACTTTAATTTGGATAATTGAAGTGGCCAACACAACGGCGACGATTGACGGCGTACATGGAACAAAGCTGCTATAGTAATAACAAAATTGATTGGGCGAAACAGGCGGATTATACACTGCTGGCCAATAGGTTGGAATAATTCAAATTTTTAGGGTAAGTTTCGATACATATATCTTCTGAACGATATGGAATATCAAAATACGGATTTCAGGACGTTTTTGGAAATTTCATCGACAAAAACTGGTCTGAATATCAATTTTCCATTATGCTCAAAAAAGGAATATACGGGGGTGTAAACTAAACCCCTAAAAAAATCAAAATTTCATTCTTACCGAGAATTTAGGAAAACCAAAATCGAGTTAAATTTTTTATACCGGGGTAATCTATGGACCAATTCGAAAAAACAAATTTGGCCGATTTTTGATATCTCGCTTATTTTTGAATATACGGCGTTTTTATTGAAATTAGGACAATTTTTTGGAAATGTATCTCTTACTTTTTAAAAACAAAGTAAGTAATGGATTTTTTTCTTATTTTCAAGTAAGCTTACATGCCTCTAGCTGCCTCAGTAGCTAGAATTGACATTTCTTATACAGGGTGCCTGCGAAAACATTTAATAAGCATGTGTCACGAAAAATCTGTATATTTAAATAAACTGTGTGCAGAACCCTGTATGATTAAAATGAACGATAATTTTAAAATTTTAAAACTGTGAAGGGAAACCTTAGAAAAATATCTCGAAACGGTTTTTTATTTTTCTTGATCGGATGAGTATTATCATAATCACCAGCTAATCGTTACTACCGCAAGTTTTTTAAATGTTTTATATAGGGATTTACCGTGTAATTACAACGAAACTGTAAATTATATATATATATATATATATATATATATATATATATATATATATATATATATATATATATATATATATATATATATATATATATATATATATACATATATATATATATATATATATATATATATATATATATATATATATATATATATATATATATATATATATATATATATATATATATATATATACGAAAATCATTCATCGGTTCGAGCAACGTTCCGCGCGCTCCGCCAATTTTACGGTGCAATTGATCGTCCTGCTGAGTCGACTATCCGTCGTTTGATTAACAAATTCGAGGCAACCGGTTCCGTGAACAATCAGCCAACACCGACGCGTCGTCGAAACGTCCGATCTGCCCAGAATGTCGCCGCTGTGCGCGATAGTGTGCGTGAAAATCCGCGACAGTCAATTTCACGTCGCGCACAGGAACTCCGCCTTTCGGAAACATCACTTCGCCGAATCTTGCATCTGGATTTGGGCATGCATCCGTACAAGATCCAGCTGACACAAGAGCTCAAAATAAACGACCATAGACAGCGCCGTATCTTCGCTGATTGGGCTTTAGAGCAGTTGGAAGTCGACCCCGATTTTGGTCGCAAAATCATCTTCAGCGATGAGGCACATTTTTGGTTAAATGGGAATGTCAACAAGCAGAATTGCCGTTATTGGGCCGAGAACAATCCACAGGAGGTCCACCAGGTCGCAATGCACCCAGCAAAGGTAACTGTTTGGTGTGGATTTTGGGCCGGAGGCATCATCGGGCCGTATTTCTTCGAGAACGACGATGGTGTGTCCATCACGGTAAATGGCGAACGATACAGATCCATGATAACGAACTTTTTCTGGCATGAAATCGACAATATGGATGTCGAGGATATGTGGTTTCAGCAGGACGGCGCTACGAGCCACACAGCGCGCGCCACAATGGATCTTCTGCACGAGCGCTTCGGAGGAATGGTTATCTCGCGCGGAGGATTTAACCCCACTAGACTATTTCTTGTGGGGTTTTCTTAAATCACAGGTCTACGCAAACCAACCACAAAACACTGATGCCCTCAAAGTCAACATACGCCACGCCATCGATGAAATACAGCCCGATTTGTGCGCCAGAGTCATTGAAAATTGGACTTCTCGTATGCGCGCCACCCAGCGAAGCCGAGGTGGACATTTGACCGATATTATTTTCCATACATAATGCCTTCAAATACTCTTTCAAACAAAAAATAAATTTCATTTATACCTCTCACACAACTTGCTTTATTTCATTTTAAAGATCGAGCGCGCTTATTGGCGGACCCTATATATATATATAAATATATATATATATATATATATATATATATATATATATATATATATATATATATATATATATATATATATATATATATATATATATATATATATATATATATATATATATATATATATATATATATATATATATATATATATATATATATATATATATATATATATATTTTTACAAATATTAGAGGAATAGAAATTTGCATTTGGAAACAATTGAATCAGTTGTAGACTAAATATTTACTCTACCTACACATACAAAATAACTTGTGTACATAACATGACGCTACTCTGAGATACTTATTGACCTTACACAAGCATATGATACCATCAGCAGACAACAATTATTATTTTACCAACCTATGAGTCAACTGAGATTGTCAGCAATTGGTGAAGATGACGTTACAAAATACAGACACATGGTAAAGTTATGATTACTGGTAACATGTTAAGTATGCTATTACTATTTGATACAAATAAATATATGTCATTATTATATTTCGCCAGTGGCGGTGAGTGAATTTTGTTCGTGTCCCAAAAAGCGCCGCACGTCAACATTTTAGATTTCTCAAGGTCAAACGTCTAAAAAATGAAGATTAGAAATTTCAGTTAAAATTGTAATATTTTAATAAGGTCTAAGAACAATTAAAATTTTTTTTCTAAAAATGCCAATAACCGTAGTTCAGGATAGATCTGATATTTAAAAAAAGGGTGAATTAAATTTGGGTAAAATCTGTGTATTAGCTTGATCAAATGGAATTTTGGAGCGCAAAAAGCTACAAGGACATTTTGTGGGCAGCATGAACACATCTGCCATCCACGGAGTTTGTCTGCCCGTCTGAGCCTGTCAAGAAAGTATTTCATGTTCGGGAATATAAAAACTAAAAAAATCGTATCGTCCAAAATATAGCGTTAAAATGAACTTTTGGCTATAAACTAACAAATATATGTAGAATACATACAGAAGAATACATACATAGAATACAATCTGCCATCAACGGAGTTTGTCTGCCTGTCCGAGTCAGTCAAGAAATTATTTCATGCTCGGGAATATAAATTTAAAAAAAGCGTATCGTCCAAAATAGAGACAGTATCAAAATCAAATTTGGGCTATAAACTAACAAATATATGTATAATACATATCTGCCATCCACAGAGTTTGTCTGCTAGGAATATTACGCTAAGAAATTATTTCTTGCTCGAGAATATAAAAACAAAAAAAATCGTATTGTCCGAAATAGAGTGTCAAAAACAAATTTTGGCTATAAACTAACAAATATCTATGTAGAATACGTAACTGTCTGTCCGAATGAGTCCGTCAAGAAATTATTTCATGGTCGGGAATATAAAAACTAAAAAATGGTATAAATAGCGTCCAAAATAGATAGTGCCAAAATCAACTTTTGGCTAGAAACTAACAAGTATAATGTAGGATACATATCTGCCATCCACGTTTTTGTCTGCCCGTCTTAGTCCGTCTGGCAATTGGAGCTCTAAGATTTGCCTCAAAACGCCATATCACCTATTTGCTTAGCTAGTTTGCACCCAGTTTTACCTAATACGGTATTTATTTCGCTCTGTCATTGGAAAGTATCTACGCTAAATATACGTTTTAACATTGGAAATGTTTATGTTTAGACAAGAGTATATGGGGACCAAGTTAGAAGTTTTCGTTCAAGGCCAAAAGACAGCGGTGTCGCGATCGAGTGACGCAATACATGTAGATATCGCAGCACTCGGCCTTCTAGCGGCGTGAAGAGTACTGGGGAGTGGGGAGTATTCAGTGCAGCTATATTGGAAGAGGTGGCGCATTGCTAGTAGTGATGGGAATAATCGGGTTATTTTCATAATCATAATTTTCATAAATTTAATAATTCGAGTGTAAACGAATTCCCAACGATAATTAAAATAAAAGAACAAGTGTAGGCTACAAACGTATATTATTCTAAACTAACTAACAAAACCTCTACATATTATTCCTTTCGTAGGGCCGTCAAAGCAGCCCATAAATACTTTACAGTTATCTAAACTGTCTCGCCCTGAAGGCAATTAAATACATCTACCGATATCTCGATAACATAAACAATAAACATATCGCTCAGCCGGTACGGTCCTATCCTAAAAGAGTCGACACCGGGCGTTAGTGTTTACACGAGATATATAGTCGAATTTATTTAGGATGAACTTATAAAAATTCGAATTGTTTAATCGAATTTGTAGCATATACAACATGAGTAGGTTCCCATTGTGAATTATGATAGCAAAAATGAAATCATAAATCACTAAATAAGAGATTCTGATTTAGCTAATGAGCGGCCGCGTTTTAAGAATATACATTCAGCAGCATACACATTTAAAAGAGTAAACTGATGAATTTGAATAATGAATTTATTATTTGAATTGTTTCGTATTTATAATTTTTTAAATAAAAAAGAAAGCCTGACAGCATTCACTGCATAATTCCCGATCGTGAAAGCTGCCTGGGTCACTTGGCCGCTAGTGTTTATTAATTATTAATCTTATGAATATTAGTTTTACCTGTAATATCAAAACTGTTCAAGTATAAGTAGTAATTCCGTTACTTTTACTTGCCCAAAAAATAGTAATGACGTCCGACAAAAATCATATTTTTTATACGGGGTGGTCACAAATTACAAAATCTCAAAAAATGTTTAGTTTTCGGGAAAACGCTATTATTTATAAAAGTTTTTGCTTGCTTAAAGTAATGTCGACAAAAAATATGTTTATTATACGGGGTGGTAAAAAATTACAAAATCTTAAAATTCGGTAAGAGTAAAGTTTGTACTTTTTGATCACCACGTATAAAAAACTAATGATGATTTTGCCACAATTGTTTCTATACGGGGTGATCAAAAATCAGTTTACTCTTCGACAAAAATCATATTTTTTATACGGGGTGGTCGCACAGTACAAAATCTCAAAAAATGTTTAGTTTTCAGGAAAACGCTATTATTTTTAAAAGTTTTTGCTTGCCTAAAGTAATGTCTTCAAAAATTATGTTTATTATACGGGGTGGTAAAAAAATACAAAAGAAAATATTATTGATAAAAGTTTTTAGTTGCCAAAAAAATAGTAATAACGTCGACAAAAATCATATTTTTTATACGGGGTGGTCACAAATTACAAAATATCAAAAAATGTTTAGTTTTCGGGAAAACGCTATGATTTATAAAAGTTTTTGCTTGCTTAAAGTAATGTCGACAAAAATTATGTTTATTATACGGGGTGGTCAAAAATTACAAAATCAATTCAAGAGTAAAGTTTGTACTTTTTGATCACCACGTATAAAAAACTAATGATGATTTAGCCACAATTGTTTTTATACGGGGTGATCACAGTTCCTCACAGTTTCCTAACTAACGTGTTATTCTAAATTTATAAAATGCTAGGGACCCAATCGTACGCCAAACATTACTAATAAACACTTAATAAACATAAGCATTCTAAAGCCAATCTGGAAATTGCCACAAGCATGCACGCGCACCATAGTATATGACGTATTCGAAACAACTCAAAAGGATCGGTATATTATGTTTCATATATTTTGTTATAATTTCCAATGTCTCCGATAGTTGCAAGGATTGCGAAATCTGTGATTTTTTTAGTATAATATTGCACCCAGATATAATGAAAAACTTCTGGGGTGCTTCTAATAATAATTAATTCATTATTTTATTAATAGTATTAAGTTTTCTGTAGCTATGCAGCTCTTGTACACAAACCGCCGCGCCAAGTATAATTTTACCAACTTCGTACTTTCTAGCCAATTTCCTGTTTCAAACCCAAATCTGCAACTGCAACAAAAACTTACCAGTTAGTTTTAATCAATATCTGCGCAGTTATATGAAATTAATCAAAATGCGTTTATTGAGCCGTAACAAGTAAATTATGAAGTATAGGTATCAGATTACTGTGCGGAATACCAACATTATATTTACCGAATAAAGCTAAGAACTTTTCATTACAGTAAACTGACAATGATTTATATAAATACAGTGATATTATTATATTATGGCATTCTTGGTAGGCATCTCCATTGACCTTGACTCGCGTATTTAATGTAATTTTATATATCAAGTAATCGCTGGTTATTATATTTAATTGATGGGAAGGAAAAAATCTGAGTACGTACATACTTTTTTATCGAGTATGTAATCGTTTGAAAAACTGTTAATTTTCTATTCAGTCATTTACGAAAATTAGTGCGGGTATATATTTAATTGTCGTTAATCTGTTTTTAATTCAGGAGTTTTTAAATACAGGCCAACGAAATAGTGATGTTTTTTGGCAATAAAAGCGTACACATAAGGAAACTATCGGACAGGTCGCTTTTATTTTGGTGGGTGAAAAATGATTTCCCGAGTTCCAACTTCAACAGTTCAACAGTCGAGCCTTCGAAACGCGGATAACATTTTTCCCCTCAAAAATAAAATCAACCTCTTGAGCGTTTCTTTATCTTTACGCCATTGTACTCAGAAGCCATAATTATTTTGTTTTAAATGTGACATCAAATTAATAATTTTTTCAATGAACATGTTTTTTTTATTACAACTACATTTCTGTTTCAGGTAAGTCCTGCAAGGTCTTCTCAATCTCCATCCAGCAAGGTAACATTGTTTGTACATTTGAAAGTAGTAAAAAAATTACAGTTAAGAGTCAAATCACTTGAAAGTCTAGGAAGGAATTATTGAGTCTTTTCAATTGCTTTTTATTATGGATTCACAAAATGCTTTCAAATGTCAAGGCCGTTGACCCAAACATTTCACATGATATTTTCAAGCGTATATTTGTAAAAACATGAAAATTATGAACGGTCTTCATATGTTTTAATGTAGTTGAGAATAAATATGTGATCAATTCATCATTTATTCTGATGATCATTGATGATCATCAACTTCTAAATCAAACCATCACCACTTGTTTTCTTTATTTATCAACCGATTTCATGAAAATTTTGAATGCCTTATATAGGCAGGATAAGTGACATTAAATACACTGACTCGACGATTTTTGCTTCCGATTTCACCGAAAATTATGTCATATTAACATTTAAAAGGAACCCCCGGTATATTATTTTATTTTTAATCTTCGTAAAATTCTGAGGGAAATTGTGCGTTTTTTAAAAATATTTGTGAAATAATTTGGATGGAATTCTTTTTAAAAACTCCAAAAATTAATCTAGTGATGTCGCCAAAGTCGTTAATAGCTATTTATGTAACCAATTGGGAAAAGTACTATTTTGTGTGCTGTGATTTCCGCGGAACGAGCGCTAGCGAGTTCCGTAAAAGGATGCCACTTACACAAAATAGTGTTTCTCAATGTGTTTCATACAAGATTTTTTCAAATTTTCACCAATTTTATATTTTATGAGAAGAAAACACTAAATTTTATACGTTTAAAAACAATCCAGTAACGGTGTGACAGCTCGTCACACTCATAGCTTGCCAGGTCTGAATAACCTACTATGAAATGAAGTTTACAAAACCAGTTGAGTAATATTTTACTTTTCGTAATTGGTTGTGAAAACTAAGAGGTTTCCTAACGTCAAAGAGTTTTGAAAAGTATCACTTTCCATGTCAAAATTAGAAAAAATTATATCACAGCATACAGTAAAAACACTTTTGGGGCTCTAACCTATTCTAGTTGCATTTACCAGAAATTTTAATGCTGTTTTTTGACTATAAATAATTAAGCATAACAACATGGTCCTAACAACATGTTAAAAAATCAGAACTAGACGATAGTTTGCGATTTTAGCGATTTCTACTGTACTATTTGACGGGCCTATTTGCTACATATCACAGTAAGTTCGAAACCGGCCTATGCTTGGTGAGGAAATGACAAATGATTTTGATCAACATTCTGTGAATTGTGAATTTAATTGAATGCAGGCCTCTGCCCCCAGAGTAGTTGTTTCCTGCAAATCAAACGGTGAAAATAAAACTGGTCAAATTTGGTCATAAATTCGAGTCGCTATTTTGAAAATTCATTTTGACAAAAAAATGCCTATGTTTTATTCGCTGCGAAAGTCAAAGAGGATACTTGTATTTGATCCGGCAAAAAATAATACGCCAGTTTTCGTCGCATGATATTTTTGTATCATTGTGTTCGTCATTTTGAAAATGTCCGCCCGTCCGTCCGTCTGTCCGGTGCCGCGTTTTTGGTGAACACGCTGAACAATGCATCTGAACAATGAATTCTTCCAACAACCTAAGATAATACCTAAAATAATAACAAATGGTATAAAATAACAAATGGCAATTTTTTTTGTAGTAAATGATTATAGCCAAACCTGTAGATGGTCTTTTTTTCTGTTCCAATCGATGATTTCTTTTACAATTTTTTTCTCTAATCGATGGCGGTATTATATGTTTATACACACGTTTATATCATTTATCCAACACTTTCATATAAAGTGATCATATAAAGTGGCCCATAAGTCACTAGTGAGATAAAGTAGTGAGCTAAAGTATACTTTAGATCACTAGTTAGGTAAAGTAATTTAGCCACTAAAGAGTAATTTTAATATAAAAAAGTCCAAGCAATTTATTTGTAATTTGTAATTAACACTTAAACTAACTTTGGAATTTTTCTGGAATTAAATCGGATGTAGCTTATTTGGCTTCTTGCAAAATATCAGTCGACATTTCCATATTATATCTTTCACAATTTTCCATTATGATGCTAATTACACAATGCTTAAACAAACCTCCTGGTTATAAACAAAATGAATAACAACCACAGCTTTCTCGGCAAATCCAGCATTCAGAATCTAATTAACAATAAGCTATTTGTATTTTATATTTTTGGAGAAACACTGTTGACTTTGACATTGAAAACCGACAAAAAAATCGATGACGATATCAATTATTTTATTGTTTCACTCAAAAAGCATTTAGATGAGTGTTGGATATAATGTTGTATTAGACACGTGAGTTATTATATATGCCACTTAAGAAAATTAGCCCACTTGTCCTTCGAAACTTTTCTTGCGTGACATATGTAACATAACGCACTAGCCGAATATATAACTATTATCACTAGTTTATCAGATATTAACACGTTTCCTAAGGTACATGCACTCACATTACCTAACCGATAAACAAGCCACTTGGCTGCAACTAAAGGCAACTGAATATGTAAGATATTAACGAAACAAAATAACCACAATCTAGTAAGGTAAACATGCAGTAACTGCATAAATAACGCGAGCAGATGTTTTCATGGGCCAATTGCGATCTGCAACATCTCTATATTACACTTTCAAATTGATACTCAAATTAGTCGGTGCCAAAACGAATTTTCCTTACGGGAAACAAACACATTTCCAGAAGATAATAAAGCATGGAGTGTTGTAATTTTTGTGGAACTTACTATAAATACTCCAAGCTAACGGAGTGTCGTCTGTAGGTGTTTTTGTCGATTATGCGCATATTTTCGCTTTAATCACTGCCTTAACGATATTTTTAGAAGATCGCATACTTTTTCGCTAAATGTCACGTCAATTTTCGTGTTTATTACCCCTTACTATGTTTTCGCTTCTCGGACTTTAAATCAGTCGCAATTGCACACCAGGAACACATTATAGTGTCGCTTTTTATTTTGTTATTAATGTATACAATATGTTTTACATATATGGCTTATTGCTTCCCTTAAAGGATATTAAATATATATAAAGGATAAGGGAAATTGCCCAATTTGTGACACTTTAAGTTTGATCCACATGAGATTAATTGTTAATTATTAAAACGGTTATTGTTACATCTATAAAACAATGTTTGTTAACATAGTATTCCGTTTATTATACATTAGCTATTGTTAAAGGGTTTGGGGTTTTCAATTTTCTCAAAAACATCAAAGTTATATCTCGTATCTTTCTGCAAGTCAGTTCCATCTATCTACAGCACTTTTGACCGTAACACTAATGAAGACCGCATTTTCTTTCATTTGTTTTACATTCCCTGGGAATTAGTTCTCTTAGTTGACAATGACATAGTCTTCTACTTTTAGAACGTTAAAATCAAGATCAACTTTTTCAAACTTCCTTACTAACTCATCATCACTTTCGGTTTTCCACTCGTCATCATTACTGAAAAGACGCCATTTAAGGGCTTATTCTGTTTGTGGGCTTATTTGATTTATTAATTGCTTTATTTCCTGTATTACTTCTTTTCCTGGCTGACTTTACTCTTTATAGTTATCTTATTTTTGCTTAAGTTTCTTCTCGTTTTCTTTTCCTTTCCTGCTTTTCACCTTCCTTTAGGGCTTGTTCCTCCTCTTTCTTTTCATAATATTGTTGCCATAGATTTGGGATTACTACGCTAGGAACTTTTTCTGCAGTTCTTTTTTATTTTTTAGATGTAGACGGGCCAGGAGTAAATAATACAGACTTTAAATGGGGAAGATGCAAACTTGCTAAAGTTTCATCGTTCGAACTACCACGGATGTGTTTTGCTAATACATTTTGCTGATATTCTAGAATTACATCATTTTGAGCATTATTTTCGTGTATCGAGGCTACTGATTACATCAGAATTTCTCATTTGTGATGAATTCACCGCTGTTATATTCGTCAAGTCTTCCATAACTTGATTATGATTTGTTTCTTCGCCAGAATCATTAAAACACTGGATTGCCTTCTCATTAATCGAAAGTGTCGCATGATCATGTCGCATGTCGCATGATCATTAGGGGTCAGAAGTTTTCATACCATCAGGATTAATAGGACACAATCCGCATTTTCGAAATGCATGTTTCAAAATATTACAATTCTTAAATGCGTTGATTAATGATTGTTGTAATAGGGTAGGAAAATTTTCTTTCTTCAGTGATTCTCGGTTATTATTAAGTCTTCAATTATACACAACCTTCTTCCTGTTTTCATTTAAACGATGAAATATACCAACATCCATTGGCTGTAATATATGTGTTCAATTTAGTAGTAGACTAATAAGAATTGTTTTGTTAATTATACAGAATTGGATTAAGATCATTTCATTACTTTAAGGTTATGCATTCGTGTGTTTATATATTTAACTTTTGTTAAGTTCCGCTACTGGTCGTTTCTCAGAAAAGGGAACACCAATTTTTTACTCTACTTCCTCTGTCTAACCGAGTAACCAAACCGACGTGCGGACTGAGAAAACGCGTGTAATTCGGCGTAAAATTGAGTTATTATTACTGCTGTTTGATCGAATTAAATGTCGATTACTTTCCAAACGGTTTCTTTCGCAGATTATTTAAATCTGTTGACAAATTTGTTATGTAAGATTATTGTCGGCACCGTCGGATATCGATACTTTCTAAACAATAGCGGTATGCCATCCCATTCCGTTATACAATAGATACAATTTATTTTGCCAAATCAACCGTTTTATGAACGTTTGTTCGCAAATGGTAGCGAAAGAGCAGGAAAAAAATCACTCGTTTCCTCCAAACAGCCGCAAATGCCGGTTTATCTTGTCAAATACACCCACAGATGATCTAATTCAGAATTAATGTAAACAAGTTTTTACATTTTTTTTAAATCCCACTGATGAATTGGCTTATGCAATTAGAGGACTGTGTTCAATGGAAATACTATCGTTTTTTTCATTCGTCTCGAGTACTTGACGTTCAGCATCTTTTGTAATGTTGGAAAAAGTTATATCGCAGACTCAACTAGAGCATGATGCCCCATCTCCTAAACAAGCTGAACGAGATTTTACACAACCTTACTTACCGCAGAAAATTTTATAATCTGATCATATTCGCTGGCGTCGTTGCATTGCAGTTAGTACTCGATTATTCGCGTTTCGATTAGCAGAAATTAAAGTTGTCAATATGAAATGTAACCCCACTATCACCAGAACTATTACATATAGTAGGAGCGCCCAAGAGTCTGCATTTAATTTTTCAATGTACTATCGGATCACCTAAAAAATGTAAAAAATGTACTAACGGATCACCTCAGAAGTTTTGGGGTTCCAAACCTTTAGGGTTTTGTTTATATACTTCTTTTGGTTTAATATGTCAACAGAAATGATGAGCTATTAGTTGAAGAAAAAAATGCGACTGCGTAGTTTTAAGGACCTTGAGCGCTTAAGAGTACGCAAGTGTATACCTAAGAGGAGGCATGAATTTGAACACACAGTTTTCAGATGAAGAAAGTAAAACTTGATAAATGCAAAATATATTTTATTATCAGCTTCCGAAAAATAAAAATAGTAACCATATAAAAGAGTGATATACGTATTGCAAATATTAGATTTAGATATTATATCTACATCTACACCTACTACCTATCTTCAAACGTCACATATAAACTGTTCATGGTCTTGGTAGCTACTACAATCTTCGTGCCACCACATGTCACATTGGTTGCACTGGAGCCCCATTGATGTGCAGTAATTTATGTTACAGGCTCTTTGGGTGCGTACTCTTTGGGTGCACCGTAGAGCACTTAAATATTATAGAAAACATGTCCAAAATATCTGTCCTGATTTTGGTAAACCTGTGTTTTTCCTTATACCTGTCGACCACTCAATCAAAACACGGTCTATCTAACCTCATAGACATTACTATGAGGTTAGATAGACCACGGACAAATGCGCCAGTAATCTCGGAGGCCATGGCAGTGCCGCAACTACGAAATAGTGGACGTGGGTACTCTTAGAGAACGCGTACTCTTAGGGGCTCTGAACTTATTACCTGAAAAAACAAATTCTTAAGGAATAGTTATATAACATTAATCAAACTTGAATATCTTGGAAATATATCTCACATGAAAGAATTTTCAGAATAAAATTTGCCTAGGGTTGAATTAATTTAATTTGACGAATTTGAAATGTAAAATGTGGAATATAAATTTGCCTGTGCTGGTAGTCTAGGCGTCAGAGGTTGAATATCACCGGATTTCTCGAATAACTACTAAGGAACCTAAGGAAGTATCATCATGGGAGGCAAAGATGGGGAGGCATTGATTGGGAACCGACTCTGAACGATTTACTCCCACCTGAGAAGCTGCACCACCAGCGTTGCTGAAAATAATATTTTGTAGTTGTCGAGACGGTTGCAATGTCGAAGCACTCAGAATTGACATTGAATAAGACGTTGATGAACATATTGACATCGATCTCTATAGAAGTCTTTTATCGTTAAGATATAAAATTAAGATGATGAAGGGACGGGAGAAGCTGAAGAGACTGCAGAACCTGAAGAGATTGCCACTAAAACATCTTCAAGTTTACATCCTCTTTAGGTCATAGATGAGTGTGTGTGGTGTGTCACTTTGGTGTCCTCTAGATATTGCTAGATAATTCGTCGCTGGGATATCTCAAGAGATTTCCAGGCAGGTACCAGCAGCTACCAAATTTCCCTTAGAGGCCCTTTCTTTGATCATTTGTAATATCTCTGCAATTTCTAATGTATTCGAGGGCCCAAAAGTTTTCAGGCTGGTTACCTTCTTGGTCAATTTAGCAGCTCCCTTTAGCAGTGTCCTTTAACCTAACCTAGGGAGATGTTATTAATTAGGGAGGCACTTACAAGCGCATGTTGACATTCCCATACTGATTCTTTGGTTATTATATATTTCTTTCAGGGTCAGTAGCTATGATCTACTATCTGTTTAGATTTTGATTCTTTCGTTGATTTGTCTACGAGAAATCTCTCCCACGGCTATAGTTATGCCTGTCAGTTCTGTTTGTATCACACTGGCATCCCTATCAATAGTTTACTTACATTAAAATCACAGACGGTCTCATCTTCACCATTGGTTTGTATGGCGTAGCTTTTATCAAAAACAAGCCGAAGAGGAATGTAATCCGCACATGCCTACAAAAGGGGTATCATCTTGACACACTCGGTACGCAGGCGGCATCCGATGGGCCAGAGCTTGCGTTTAGTTGTATACCAACATATTTGAGGCGAGCCATTGTAGTCAGGGCAATTGTTAACATCTTTTTAACTAAATTTTTAGTTAATTTAAGTGTACCATGAAATCTAGTACATAGCCGTTCTATAGAAACAATGCCAGTAAAATCTAACGGCAGAATATTTGATTTATTAGTCAACAGAAATAATCAAAATGTTTGGAACAAACGCAATTTTTGAACTGGAACAATGTTAGGAATATACAATGCCAAGTTTCATTAATTTATCTGCAACAGTAAATAAAACCCCCCATTTTTTGCTCGCGACGTTTATGTAACCCGGTACATCAATCTAAATTTGTATTTTCCTGAATCAGAACTAGCTATATCAATGTTGGGGAATTCATTTTAAGGGAAATGAGAAGTAATTCGACCACACCTGTCCAAAGCCTGGGAACTCCAACAATCGCATTAATACCCGGCCGTCTCCTCAAGCTTCTATTTCTGTACTTTGTGAAAGCTTTTAGCAAAAATATATATTTGTTGATCGTGGAAGTGGCTACGGCAACGGGGCGGGCGTTGGCAGCATTACTATCGATCTGCGACCCCATTTTAGAACACTCACTTTGGTCTTTATAAGCTCTTAAAGCTTGAATAAATATCAAAGAATGAATTTCGAAGATTTCCTCTGTGGAAGGCAATTTTCCCGGGCATTAATGTTTGAAAGAAATGCGTCCTTTATTTCCGGAGATGTTGCTTAAAGTCGCGCTTTACCAAAATGTAATTGGTGAGACAAGTGTAGATTAAAACTGGAATTGCATTTTCATTTTTGTTAATGAATCGCCCCATTAACAGCATAAAAATAAAACCCGATTTTTAATCTACACTTTATACATTCTTATTTGGTCAGTAAGCAGAGGCGTAGCAAAAAACGATTTGTACTTAATTTAATCTAAGAGGGTAAAGCAATCAGTCCACATATTAATCATTTCACTACTATTTTTCAAGTTGTCATGGACATTCCAAAAAATAATCATCAATAATTAAAAATCTAATTTGTTTTCATTTTTCTTAATGTGGATTTTAATATGATTATTTGTGTTTTTGTCAGTAAATGCATTTTTGGTTAGTGTCATCAATTACTTGAATGAGCTAAATATGAATATATATAGAAACAAGGAAACATTCTCATGAGTTCATATAAGACCTTTTCAAAGCAAACGTCGATTGCGCAAAAATCGTATTCTTTGGAAAATGCATAGCACTTCCTAAGCCTAGATGCTCACAAAAATTTCGATATGACTGATAAGAGGAAAGAGTTAGTTAGTCTTATGGCACAATACGATTATAAGAAGTTATTTGTTTATTCAAGTTTAATAATTTTAGACATATTTAATTATTCTAATTCTATAATTCTATAATTCTATACTTATTCTAATATTATCTTCGGGGCAAGGTTTGGCGTTTGGCTATTTAATTTGGTTTTGTAGTTAATGAATATTATACTGAATACTAATTTACCCATAAAAAAACCATAAATTACGTGACACTTCGAACTGCCAAATGACCCAAGAAATAATAATTTATGATTTTACTGTCGATTATTTAAGAGCTCGTGATCTTATGAAACGTACCGCCGGGGGACCTAAATAACCCTACAATAGGGACAATCAGATTTTAGATATTTGACTTTTTGACAGTTCACACATCTGTTTAAGCTTCGAAATTTAGCTGTCATATAGTACTTAAAGAGAAAACACAAGACAATAGTTATTTGTTTGTTAAGAGCGCAAAGTACTGCATTGCCACTTGCGAAAGAAATTTACCGCGTGACGCGAAGCGGAGCGCGGTATTCTTTCAAAAGCGGCAATGGCAGTTTGTGCTCGTAATACATACAAGTTTTTTTTGTTAGCTACATTTCTCATGTGTCATTTTTGGCTGACAAGCGCCTGCTAAGGAATTTATAATAAAGAAGCGAGCGGGAATTGACACTATTGCCGCTTTAAAGCGGCAATTATGTCATCATCGGAAATGGCGTACTTTGCGTTGAGAATAAAAAGCGCAAAAGCCTACTATTGAGGCGATTGTAGAAAAAATAAATTACCCACTTAATGTGGACCTTCTTAGAATCTTTGGAAATAAACAAAAGAACAAACGAATTTTTGGGACTATATTAAACTTCCCGACAAAAATACAGGCCTGGACTTTACCAGTTTGTTACACTATTTGAGGTCTATGCAGCAGCCTAACTTTATTTTTTTTCTTAATATCACCCATTAGAGAGAAAATATAAAGTTGCGGTTTGCGCTGACATTTCGGAAATTTTGTGCTCTATTTATCTTTGTAAAAAGATATATAGCCTGCCATTTAACATTTGTATGCAAACGCGCAATCACTGTTATGATGTCAAACAGCGCCCTCTAGCTCTCACGGCAAAATATATTATGACAAAGTTTGTATTGTATATTATTAAGGAATAAAATCTCTTTTAAACGAGCCCCAGTTTGTTTGATTCCGCTAACTCAAACCAGAGTTATCCGTATTTTAAGAAAAGCAAGTTTAACCTTCCCCCACCGCTTTATTTTATGAGATAGAGCAAAATACGTTATACCAAAAATAATTACAAATTTTCCAGTGATTATAATTGCAATATTTATTATACCTCTTCATGCGCATATTTTTGAGAAAAATCCAGTTTTCTGATTGGCCATAATAATTACGCCCTCTAGCGGCATTTTTTCGAACTGCGAATAATTTCCGGTGATTTCTCTTGATCTATCTATCTATGATCTACTTTTAAGTATTTTTTCCCAAAGTTATACGATAAGTAGCTTTTGAGATAGATCCGGCGTCCATTTTTACTTACCCTTTATATATTTCAGTATGAATGTATGTACAATTTTCAACTTAAACGGTTTTAAATCCTCAGTTGTACTAACAACTACAAAATAATTAGGACACAAACCTGGACTTTCCTGAGATTCTGCCGTTTGGTAAGAAATAAAAACATGGGGCGCATTTGAAATATGGTTTTTTGCGCCCCACGTTTTGATTTCTTACCAAACGTCAGAATCTCAGAATCTGTTCATAAAGTCGATAGTCCGCCATTTTAGATTCGCCATTTTGATTTTTTAAGTTTGAGACAAATCGGTTTATAAATAGGAAAATCCGCGATTTTGGATCCGCCATTTAATTTTTTTTGTATTAAAAAAAAACTAAGTTGTATTGTTACCTGAACACTATACACCTACAAAATTTCAAGTCTCTAGCTCATCGGGAAGTAGTTGAAAAAGCTATTGCAAGATTTAAAACAAACAAACAAATATAGATACGCTCGAGATAAATAAAAAAATAATTTTATTTTTATTTAAGATGTATATATACATTAAATGCCTTACTGTATGGCACTGTATTATAAAGTACGCTGCAGAAAAAAGCTGCCAATGCCTGCTCTATAGTGTATAAGAATTCACTATAGGACTATCTTGAAATGCTCTAGCAATAGGTTGCTGGTCTTGACTCTAGTACGGTCGGTAATACACATTATCGGGTGCACCACAGGGTCCCATTGGGACTCACCCAACAAAGTGATTAATTAAGATCTAGATGAAAAAATACACATGATAACAGCATAAGGCTATGGGCGCAACTGAATATAGAATAGATAATTAAATTTACATAGTTGTTGGGGGATGCATTGATAAAAATATTGTTTTCTTCGCGATCATACATTTTGTGCAATGGAATATTTTGCATTTTTGAGTGTTTCTCTTGAATGACATTCATAATAAAACTATCGCTGGTAGAGATAATTAAACCTAGTACGATATATATTATTTTTGTATGTGATAACATGTACATAAAAATGATAAGAGTTTATGCTAAACACAATGACGTAAAGTTATTGTTTATTAAACGACAAGCAGATTAACCGCTAATTCTGCATGGCTGTTTATTTTTTAATGTGGTTAGTAGTTTATATAATAAGTACACATCGTTATCAGTGAGATAAATAAATAGTTAAATAACTTCTAGAAGGTTTAAAAATAATAAGTATAGTACATAACCATGGTTTATTATGATACTTCATATTACCCTGAACCCCGATATTTCATATTACCGCGTACAAGATATTTAATACTATTCCAGTTTCCATATGGCGAAAAGTCACTCGGAGAATCTATATCAGCCACTTCGCACACCTGATTTGAACTCGCTTACTCACCCTCGTAATGCACTTTCTCATCAAGTGTTTGGAGAGCCTTCGTTCATCTATATATATAGAACACGGCTTTCGACTTTCAGATTTCAGATTACTCAAAAGAAAAACAAACAGCGATGCTTTTATGTCCTGGCGTTAGCGCATATTTTGCCCTGACGCATGTCCGTTTATAGGTGTGGCAAGGAAAGATTCACTAATGCTACCCACCACTGAAAGCGCCACACTCATGGTCTCAATGACTGTTTAAGAAACACGATTTGGATGCCTACACGTTCAAATGTTTTTGGTTAGTTTGATGCATTAGTAATTCCTATTGTATTTAAAAATTATGCGCGGTTAAAGCTTGTCAACGCGTCTGGTAACAAACATACCTAAAATACCTCGATAATTTTGCCATCGTGCGTCATAGGTTGATGCGTAGACGAGTTTTTCAGCCACCGTCGCGTAATATTTACCCGTCCATATGTTATCTATTTTTACCGTTAGCTATATTGGATTCGCACTACTATAACGTAAAAAAATGGAAAATATGAAACTTCTGACGGATATCAAAGCGCCTACTTTTACACGGGGGGGATGAAAGTTAGGTTGCCGAATCGGATTCAAACAGGACGGCATCAAAATGAGCGCAGTAAAATATCGGGGTGGATTGCGAAATACAAGGGTATTTCAAAATTCCCAGTTTCTAACACATATTAGTTACATATTTAGGGTTATTTTCAACCGACCTCAAAAAAGGAGGAGGTTCTCAATTCGACTGTATGTTTTGTTTTGTACGTTCTTTTCCTCAGAACTCTATTTAAAACTATTTTAGTTTTATTGATATTTAACCTTGGATTCCGGAGATATATCGGAGAAATCATCAGATATACCATAAGAAATGGCGAATGCGCCGGCACAATCCTAATTTATAGATATTATCGGATCAAATTGTGAAACTGAAAACCTTTGTCAAGTCAACTTAATCACTTAATCATGATAAAAACCAGTCAAGCCGTTTAGTATATATATATATATATATATATATATATATATATATATATATATATATATATATATATATATATATATATATATATATATATATATATAAAGAGGATACTTACCCGTTATGTATCTGGACGGAAACTAAATCATTTAGAAGTTCTTTTGCCTTGGCAACATATTCCCTAACAGATGGATGGGTAGGCAGGGCCCAATATAGTGGCCCGCTTGGTCCCCCGATTTACACCTCTAAATTTTTCTTATTGTGTTACCTATACGATTCCTAGCTCTGATACACTTTCACATAGTCATGTACTAATTCTTCCATTTTGTTGCAGATTTTTATATTGGCTATAAGAAACTTACAAGAACTGAACAAAGTAAGTTTAGAAACATTTACATACCTACTAACCATGATGTAAAGTTCATCTCTTAAATATAACTAGTAAGATAAACAGGGCTGCATAGTGCACACGTTCAACGAAAAAAGTAATGAATTTGAAGTACTGAAATTAACCGTTTTTTTTTATTTCTTATATATGCGTGCTGTAAATATTGTACTAGTTACTTTCGGATATGTTCACACAATTTCGGATATGTTCACATCATTTCGTAAGACGAAATTATTTGAAAAGTACTGCATAAGGACTTTAAAAGAATAAGTACGATATATATCGAAGAACATGTCCTTGAAAAATCCACCGCAACCATATTTCTGATGATGCCTGCATAATTATTGTATTTATTGATTTATATTTTTATTTCATTACATTATACTTGACAGCACTCGTTGCTAAGTACTGCCAATTATCTGATACAGTTTATCAATTATTTAAAACAAATGTCTGTATTCTTTATCCTGCTTAGATAATTTATTTTTGGCTCAGGTTGTTTCGATACAATAATATGTATGCAAATAATAATACACATATGTATGGGATCCCTAGCTTTTGCGTTGCGACATGAAACAAAAAGATATCAATATCATTATATAAATAACTATTATTATAATTTGAACCCACTAATTTTATCGATCCTTGTTTTTTTGCTTTATATAGATATTTATTACACCGTAACTAAATGCAATATGGGATAAAATGTGTTAACTATTGCTTTGTTAGGCTATAATTTTAAAGGGTAGTAAAAGTTATTATATATCCATTAAAAATTGTAACACCCCCACTATTAATTTAGTTTTACCTTAAATAATGGCCTCTCATCCAGTAGTTGTTTACTTATGATTTTTTTTATTGTGTCTATCGGCTGCTCAGATTTTCCGGAGGTCGTTGATACGTGATCCAATTATTAATTAGAAGCTCTCATAGCACTTAGGTACCCTTAAGGTGTATCACTTTCGATAGAGAACTTAATGTTATATACTTAATGAATGAAAGAGATGTGTTCTAAATACAATATATTACAATAGATAATTTAGTAACCAGTGTATAGGTTACAGTGAACCTTGTGAAAACTAGGTACAAGTACAAGGAGCCTGAAGGGCTTAAAATGACAACAAATTGTAAGTAAAGTAAAGTTTTACCATATGGGAGTTTTTTAGAGAAACTACGTTTTTTGCAACTGGCTGTTTTTTGCAAGTAGTAGGTGATTTTAGTGCTGTCGATAAGTCCACAGCAAATAGGGTGGTGCATAAAGTTAGACGAGCGATAGCTAATATGCGTCAACAGCCAAATGAAGAGGAGTCAAACACTGTTAATATGAGATTATTAGACAGATTTTGCGCTTTCGTCAAAATGTCAAATACACAGTTGAGTAATAAATCGAAATTCACCAACTCGCATTCCTACCAACCTCGGTAATACGCAGTTCAGCTGAACTAAGGAATAATTTCTTTAGTTTCATTGTTTCGTTATTTTTATACGATCGGTTCTAATTTATAATAACATTACGTATTACTAATAATTTGCTCCAATTATGAAATATTACTGTAGGTACAAAATTCGTCAGATCTCCATCAGATGTTTTAGTAGATTTCTGTTATATTAAATCATATTTTATCACAAAACTCGCGGCAAACTCTATAAAAAGGATAAGTAAAGAGAGTATACGTGATAAAAGGGTCTGGGTAAGTTTCTTCCAGGCATGGGAGGAAACTCAATATCGGACTAAATTGGGATGCTGGTACTAGAATGCTTTGCCATTATGGGACGACTGAAAGTTTCCTTTTTATTTTGATTAAGTTGTCAGCCCTCGGTCCCTCAGGGTATCAGCGGAATCGTGGCCATATTAAGGCAAATGGAGAGAGTTATTTCTCACACTGGCTGAACTCGGTGTAGGGGTAACGTAGATTCACATAGCAATAATAATCCGGTAAAGACGATCCTTAAAAGAATTGTTTGGCAAGCTGATATTTTTAGAGTATCTAACTAAAAGGTCACACTCGGACTACCGTAATGAAGGGAGTAAAATAATTAAGAAACCACTTCTTTTGTATATTATTTACAACTTTTATTAGGGACATTTTTTGTACAATAAACAACACTCGTATAATAATTAACTGCATGGGCTAAAATACCAAAGATAAAAATGTCATAAAGCAAAGTCCTTATGTTGCAGCATTAAAATTGTTATATAATAATGTTTCAGTTTTGAATTTCAATCTCAGAAAACAATTGTGTGAGTTTCTCGTACTGTCTTTATTAAATTACTGCGATGTTGTTTATTTTTTATATCTAGATAAATACATCCAATATCGGTTACAAAAAATTCAAAATAGTTGTAGATTTATTTTTAGACAGAAAATTTGATTGCACGTTTCTGACAAAATTAATGATCTCAACTGGTTAAAAATAAAAAATATTTTTTAGAAATATAACTTTTTACTTTTTACAGCAGTTTTTACTCACAAAATTTTAAGTACATTTTATCCTTCCTCCTTACCCTCGCGACAAATTTAACCTTAGACATATCACAAAAAAAAATGCGGTGTCCAAAGAAATTAACTCTTCCTCGATACTGCTCATCCATGTTTCGACGATTTTTGGTATATAATGCAATAATATTAAGTATATAATTCCCCTGATGATTGACTTATAAATTTTCCCATAAATAAATTTCGGAACAAAGTTAAATCATATTTTACAGGCTGGGGCTGGCGGGATAATCAAGAGAGGGGGGAGAGGAGGAAAAAGATTTTTTTAAATGCCCATAACCTCTCAATATGAACCTATATTAAAAAATCAAACGACTTTTTCTTCGTTTCTACATACGCTATAGGATGGTATTCGCGAATATTTTTTTATGGCAAATAAACGCCTATCGCGCAAAAAAAACGATTTGCCTGATTTCTCAAACGGTGTTTCCAGTATAACGGTACAGACGGAGTGTGGGGAGGAAATAATTTTTTTACCAATCAAGTTTTTTTTCGACCTCTAAGCAAACTATAGTGTTTTCGTTTGATATACAAACTAGAGCAAACAATTGTGCGGCATTTTACAAACAAAACCCACATCATTATGCAATACAAAAGGATATTTAGTGTAAAATTGTATACCGCCACAATTTCTTGTGAATAGAACTAGGTCTCCAGTCCGCGGCTTACCATATCGGTCGCTATCCCTCTTCAACTCTTATAAGTCCCATTTTCCTTTTCGTCCACTTAGAAGACACACGCATGAACAAGCCGGCGATTTGTATAATCATGCGCAACCAAGGTGAAGCGACCTCAAAAGTTGTCTTATTAACCAAAATCGGATGATTAGGAGGGGAGCTAGGAGACGAAAAAAAAATATTTACCTCACTCCCTTTTAAAGTACCGTTTGAAAAAACAGGCAAATCGATTTTTGCGCGCTAGGCGTTTGTTTGTAACAAAAAAATATACGCTAGTGCCATTGTATAGCGTATGAAGAAACCAAGAAAAAGTCGTTTGATTTTTAAGATCAGTCAATATTCAGAGAAGTTATGGGCATTTTAAAATTTTTCGTAATTGATAATTCTGTTTTATTTTTCTATTTGTTTTGATCTGAATTGTAGTTAAAATATTGTTTTTGATGTTATTAATGATTTGTGCACATATTCATTTTTATTATTTAAGTATTTTTTCATTATTATTACTATTATTATTATTAATTTATTAATAATAATATATAATTATTTAAGTATTTTTTCATTATTATTATTTTCCTACGCTCAAGAATGAAACCCGAATCAGAAATGAGAAATTGTCCAACCAGTAACTACACAGCTACAAGCTACAACCTGTATTTTTTTAATAATACCTAAGAGGAATCTTCGCCTCTACTGAAAGCTGGGCAGTTCGGTTGGCATACAAAAATATTTTTCCGCCGCGTAATATGCGTCCGGGCCACCACCATTCCCTAACCTCAAATTAGCCCGGGCGACTCATCTGCGCTCGTCATGGCTGTCTATTTTCGATTGTTTATTCGCAAGTATATTAAGGCGAATAATGCAGATTTTAAAGCGAGATCTCTGCGGAGCCGGTCACATAATTCCTGTCCGTCGTCGGTGCCAATGTTGTGTTTACATACTTGAGTGGAAATATAGGGTTATTTGTTATTTGTGCGCTGGGAGTAGTAGGGCTATAAAGTACCGTGAGCTGTGGCACGTATATGTTAGTGTATTCGCGAAATAATAATATTTTGGGGTTTATTTGAGATTTCCTCGTGTTATTGTTGTGCGCCTTGTTGTCGCGGAATACTTGTACCAGGTCCAAGAACAGCCTATTAAATAACAGTAAGTACTTGTTTTTCCCTGATGAATCACATGCAACGTGAAACGTTTATCGATTTAATTTGTTTGCCAGAAATATTCCTTGTTGTTTTTTAATCTTTTGTAAAAGTTCGCACACCTTTATTGGGAACACATAGTTTCTACGATATATGGGAAAAAATAACGTGTTATATTATAGAAACCTATCAAAACTCTTTTATCTCTCGTTAGAAGTTAGAAGTTTTATAATTAGAATTGAATCATTATATATATTCAATATCATAAATAATCAAAATTTTGTTACAACTCAACAATCATTCCACTCATTAACACTGTTTTCATTTATATGGTTATTTATATGGTCATTTATATATTAACATTATTTTCATTTGGTTTGTATATTATCTGTAAGGCGTCTGGTTTAGTAAAACAGTTTTCATTGTCATAATTATATGCCTTCGTAAATTATTTCCTTTCATAATTTACTCTTCAAGTTTAATAAAATTTGTTCCGTTACTTGGGTTAATCTCTTTCATTACGTTAAGATGTATTTAAGTTAAGAAATGGTTAAATATAATGTGTAAACCAAAAATGATTAACTCCAAAGACAATATTTGTAATCATCTATCAACAACTTCCACCAATCTGATCAAATTATGGAGGCGTATTAACGAGAATCCTTAGCATTATCATTGATAAATAATAAAATAGAATAATATGTCTGGCAAATAAAAATGCAACGAAATGTTCATAGAGGAAAAAGGGCGTTAACTTTTCCGTGTTCTTGACCTGTTCATTTATCCGGTCGGAATATAAGTAAAGATTAATCTGAGATAATTTCCAGTTTTGGTTTAATTTATGGTAGTAGATTTTTATTGATATCCATAGTTATTCTTAGTGAAGTAGGTATTAAAAATAGGTACCACATAAATTCGAAACTTTTACAGATCTGTCGAGAAATGTTGAAAAAATATTGATTCCGAAAATAGAAATAAAAATATCGAGAAAATAAAATTCGTTGGTATAGCATCGTTAATACACAACCAATATGAAAGTGGCTTTAATACTGTACCTTGGGGTTGCCATATTTAAATTCCATGTTTGTGTGCGTTAGATTATTACACACTTTAAAGACTATTACCATGACTTCTGAAGCACTACTAACGATGTTGTCAAATCGAGATATATATCCCATATCCCAGGACTTGTCTTTTATATTGATCCTCTATCTAAAAATGGGTATTCCGGAATTAAATTGTGCAAAATGTAATAAGACTCCCATTATTACATGCGGCATGTCTATAAATAACGTGTAATACATAATAACTCAGATTATTACAGAACTTTAAACTATGTGGCTTAATTCAATTATTATAAGAAACCAATCCAGGAATTACCGGTTTGCAACTTATATAACGATAATTGTTTTTCTGCTCGGTGGTTTCCTCGAAATGTAAACTGTTTAATATCGTGTCACGCTGTACTCGAGAAATATAGCAAGAAAATAAACAATCAGGATAGCGTACGAGTGTTTTCAAGAAGCCTCAACCTGATTTTGTAATGAAATTCACGTACATAGGTGAGAAACCGTGAATTGTTATAGCTTAAAATATCCACGCTAATAATCAATAGGTACTTGGTCGTAGACATTACCTTGACATGGTAACTGAACGATTCGGGCAGAATTTGCACCACGGCATTAATCGAATTTGTTCCATTTTACGGTTTATAGCGCTCTTCGGTACAAACTAAACCATTCAGAGGCATTTTGCAAGATACTTACTATATTAGTACCGTTAAGTTGTCTTAATAAGCCCATCGCCAAGGATCTGAATGCTGCGCTCCCGCAGAAAGTATTAGCACAACGTGAATAGTAAAAATCTTTATTTCTAAGCAAAAATGTACGGTCTGTATTTAATTATTGGTTTGCTACGTATTATTCATCTGAAATGCGTAACACATGGAGTGTTTTAGAACACTACGCATACCTACTACTGTTCGTAACATACGGCTATTAGGTAGGTACACGTTATACTCCTACGCGTTGCGAAGAGAAAATCAATATCAGATAATTCGCAGCTGTACCTATTCCTTGGTCGCTGTCTAAAAATAATTCACTTAGTAATTTAAATTTACTTTTAAAAAAAATGTTAGATGCTTTTCATGAAATCTCTATTAAAGAATAATTCGTTAGCTGAAAATATACACAATAAGACCAATAAAAAAATTATTTAAAATAAGTTTTTAATTTTTTATACTGAAAAAAAAATTTCTGTCAACATGACGAAACTGAAAGTCGCAATATTACATATAAAACAAAGTCTTCCGTGAAAATGTTTAAAGGCAAAAGCCAGTAAACCTTACGTCAGCTTCAGGTTCATGGGATTTATAAGAATACTTATTTGCTTATATTTATTTCTTAATTTTTTGTTTCTACGCCAAACAAAATTAAACAGTTTATAATGCATCTCGAAAAATCCGTGAATTATTTTTAAAATTTTTATTGAGGGAGAGTCAAGGGCAATATTATTTACAAAGCCATAAAATTAATAGAATTACTACACCAATTACGATAAAGGGACACCAAATTCAAACGAAAAACACAGTTAACCATTTTGAAGGTGGACTTAGAAAAGAGAGTCACATTTACAAAGTAAAAATTGTTGCTGCAAAAACAAATTCTATCGCCTTGTTACAAATTACAAACACAAATACATTGTTGGTCAATAGGTTGGAATAATTCAAAATTTTAATGTAATTTAGGATGTATATATCTTCTGAATAATATGGAATATTAAAATACGGATTTTGGAGGATTTTGAAAATTTCATCGGTAATAAACGGCCTGAATATCACGTTTCTATCGTGCTCAAAAAGAAAAATACTAAACCTCCACAAAAAATAAAAATTTCATTCTTACCGAGAATTTAGGAAAACCAAAATCGCGATAAATTTTTTATTAATTAGGACATTTTTTTGAAAATGCATCTTACTGTTCCAAAACAAATTAAGTAATGGATGTTTTTCTTATTTCCATGTAAACTTGCATGCCTCTAACTGCCTCGGTAGCTAGAATTGTCATTTCTTATTCAGGATGCCTGTGAAAACATTTAATAAGCGTGTGTCAAAGTCTGTAAATTTAAATAAGCTGTGTGCAAAACCCTGTATAATTAAAATTAACGATAGTTTTAAGATTTTAAATCTGTGTAAGGAAACCTTAGACAGATATCTCGAAAGGGGTTTTAATTTATCTTGATAGGATGAGTATTATCATAATTACAACTTAGTTGTAATTACACGGTAAATCCCTATACAATACATTTAAGAAACCTGCGGTAGTAACTAATGAACTGGTGGGCCAAGTATAATAACAATCAAGTCTCCACTGGAAAAAATGTTTTCCTAAATTTTCGGTTAGAATGAAATTTTGATTTTTTGTCGGAGTTTAGTTTTACACCCCGCTTATTCCTTTTTTGAGCACGATAGAAACATGATATCCAGGCCATTTATTACCAATGAAATTTCCAAAAACGTCCTGAAAACCGTATTTTGATATTCCATATTATTTCGAAGATATATACATCCAAAATTGCATTAAAATTTTGAATGATTCCAACCTGGGCCACCCGTGTATCCTTACATCCACTTAAAGGTGTATTTAAATTAAGTCCACCTAAAGATGCGAACAGAAGCGAACGAACGAAGTCGTTAGGTTAAGCTCGCGTAATTTAAAGATAACTTCTGTTAATAGAATTATATAGGAGTAAAACATCTTTATGAGATTAAGTCAAAATTACGTATATCAAATAAAATGCCTGGATTAAAATTTCTGTTGAGATGAATTGAAAGTCAATACATTCAAAAAGAATATGAGCTCACTTTTAGCATCATATAGAAGAGAAAGGCAAGAGGGGGTACATTTCATATTTTAATGAAAATAACTGATGTTAATTAAAAATCCAATTTAATCAAGGGCAAATGACAGTGACTAATCACTATTGATTTGCGCAGATTCCCCTTTCTCGCCTCCGTAATACCCCTACTTCCTGCGAAAGGGAGTGACCTACTTAGGAAATAATCTAAACGAAAATAAAAGTGAAGGAAATGTTGACGTTAGAATAACCAAAAGTGACTTGAGACGTATATTACCTAGCGCAGAGGCTGTTATGGCAAAATAGGGGTTGTTTTAGTGCTGGGAGACGCGAAGGTGAATGGGTGCCTGCCCCAATCTCTCCGTGATAGCGTATCGTTGGCGTTCGATAAAATCCAGAGCCTTGCTGTATGCCTCGCTTTCTATTTCCGCGGATGTGGAGAGGCATTCTCTTACGGAAGTTTGTTGTAGCTTGTTTGGAAACGGTAGTTCTTCTATTCGGTAATTTCAATAATACCTAGCGTTTTGTTTGTTCAATTATTTTTTTTTATTGATCCCTGAAATAGTAAAATTGAAAGTACCTAATTATAAATATATTATAAGTAAAATTTCATGTTTTAAGTAAGTATTGATTGTAGACTAGTTTTGTAAGTCAGTGGAAAATCGACAGAACTACTTAAAAATAGGGAAAGTTTCTGTCAAATTCTACGTACTTTGAACATACATTTCCCAAAGCCCACCATTTCTGAATAATTTGTTTTTTGATGTCGTTATATATTATTATGTTTTGAACAGATACAAGTTAAACAGCAAATTACGTAAATTAAATTATTACATCTTCTAGATAAATGTATGCCTAATGCTTTTATATAATATATGTTCAGGGAGAACAATTATAAATAGTAGACTAGGTAGTCGTTTTCTATGAATGTAAGTTCTGTGTCAAAACTAATGTCACATAAAAGTATCACTATGAGAATGATAGGTGTTGATGGTAAATTCAGGTATAAACTACCACTTAAATAAATCGTACATTATTCTGAAGAGCCTCCATAAAGGCGAAATAACTTGTAGAACATCTAAATGATTCGTTTCCGTATATACGTCTAGATATATAACGGGTAAGTTTTTTCGGTAAGTGACAACACATCACTGAACTCAACCTAAATGGCTGCGACTGATTTTTTGATGATTAAATTGATTCGAGAATAGTTTCGAGCTTCCCAATTTGATCCGGTAGAAAATAATTTTTTAATTAATTTACATGTCTATAAATTAGGGTGCATTCGCCATTTTTTTCTGGTATTCTGGTGAATTCCCCGGTATATCTTCGGAATGCAAGGTCTAATGCCAATAATACTAAAATGGAACCCACTTGAAAGTACCCCCTTTCCAACAGATACAGAATTTTCTAAATTAATTTGTAAATGACGAAGTTCTGAGGTAAAAAACATAAAAAAAAACAAAGTCGAATTGAGAACCTCCTTTTTTGAAGTCGAATTAGAACGATAAATGCAGTTTTTATGGGAGTGTCCCGCTTTCAAATGGGTCACACTGTATACGATACTGTATGCAAATTGGAATGAACATTTCTACAGAGCGTCGATACCGAGGAATAAACCTAAAATTGAAAAAACTCATAATTAGTTTGGCGGCTCCCGAGAAAATCAACTATGAAATTGTGGGCAAGTTTTACTGGTCCGTTTATTTTGATGCGGAGTGTACTAATCCACCATTCATCCGTTTCGGATTATATCAGTGCGACGACCATTTATTTCCTCTATCTAAACCGCAAACCTTTGTATACTATGCCGGAACAATTTTGAACGGTCCTTCGGGATGGAAAAGCACTCAAGTTCTTCTCCGGACCAGATCACTTCCTAGTCCAAAATCGGCATTGAACGTTGTTAGGTAATGTGATGCGCTCTGTAAAATCCATACAATGCCGAATTGTTGTCATAATGATAATAGTTATCTTCAATACGTTGATTTACTTTCGCTTCGTTCACTGTTAGTTAAGAGGGAAATTATTGAGTGACGAATAATCTGAGAAATATCATATATTATATGATATTTATGAATAATATTTATATCAGTATCGCCAGAACTAGATAAAAGTAGTATAAATTCTGAAATTTATTTTAAGATGTAGATTTTCATGGTAAAAATATCCTTCATTTTAATCGCGATGATTTTAAATTTTCGGTAATTTCAGGTATGTATACTCATGACCAAATCTTTTCATCATTTAATTCAACGTAAATTATTTTAATACTGGGTGGTTTTTAAGTACCATTTCCAAGCTTTGCCAAGTTAGCAGAAGATGCATATGCATATTTAAATTGAAAAAAAATGGTTCCAAGGCGAGGATTTAGAATACGATATGGGGGGATTCAAGATGAAGAAATGATAAATTGGTTAAGAAGAGCTGCTAAAAAACCTTGGTTATCTGACCGCAACATAGAAGTAAGGCTGTCTTTTCCAACAATTATGTTGACAGAAATGACTATTTCTGGTCTAATGTCATTTGCTTCGACTATTTTCTTTATACCACTTCATGTGTAGAGACCAAAAAATTCTCGGTATCAAGAATCCCAACCTAGTTAATAGTAGCGGTTGTTTGTCTGTTAATATTATAGACAATTGCTGAAAAACATTATATTAAAATATAAATAACATTTTGCTAAAATAGCAAAAAATATTTATAGGATTAATCTCAATATCACTATCAATATCTATAGTACTAAATCAATATCTATAATAGTACTATACATATATTTGGAGCTCTTTTGGAAATATTTTGCCCGACTTAAAGCGATGTTAATTTACCTGACCTCTATCATCTAAAGCCCGAGATCCACCAAACGCGCAAAATGTTTGCAAACGTTTGCGAATGTTAAATATTCGGCGAAGACAAACGCAAATAATAAATATTTTGAAATCAAAAACATTTGCCATCGATGTTTGTTTGGTGGATTTCCAGCTTAACGCATCTTCCTCAAGAATACATCTTCTTGACAACTAACCACTCTACTATTTCTTATGTTATATCATGACATAAGAAACTCACGACCTACCCAAGAGAAAAGTAATTTAACGTCAAACCCCTCCGCGCGGAAATTAAAAAAATGCAGGGCAAACGCTGGAACGTTAAATGCATAACTACATAATTACAGGAAGTGGTTATATTCTAGGTTGATCTAATAGAGCATTTGTTCCATACTGGTTTGAACGGGAGCGCCATTCACATGAATGGTCTTTTCAAAGCACACAGCTGTGGCTGATCCTATAAATGTTATGAGACAATTTTCAAAGAGTCAAATGCAATTTTTCTGTAAATTTGGCACTCCTTGATTTTATGGCTATTTGTTATTGAATCCGGGTCATAATAATATAAATACTTGTATATAGGGACATATTTTACTAGGGTACCTCGACAATTTATACCCTCCGGTAACATGGCCACTCTAAACTTCGTGATAAATCAAAGAAGTGAATAGACTACGCTGTAAAAAAATATGACGTGACCAGTGACCACTGATCATACGAAATAATGAATGAACATAACAATTAAGGAATATTCGCTATGTGCAAGGTTCGGTAAGTGACATCTGGTGTCAGTAATCAGTGACATTTTTATATATTACTATGTACGATAACGTAAAAATCCGAGGCAAAATCATTTAACTAACAATAACACGAATTGTTTTAATGACAATTATTTCTACGTATCTAGTTGCAAAATCAATAAATCAGCAGCAAAATCATAAAATCTAAAGTAGTACGTAGCAAGTTTACTACGGAAAAAAATTTAGGCTGGGTAGGAATCGAACGCACAATCCTCGGAATGCGGGCTAGCAGTTTACAGCCAAGGCTGGTATGTTATTAGGATAAGATCCGGACCAAGTGGGTATAAATTATTAATACATATGATAGTTTAGTAAATAAATAAAATCAGTAAATCTTAAAGGTAAAGGTAAATTGACCATTTTCAGTTCAAGAACAGCGACAATGAAATATTATATAAAGCACATAGATAAACGTCATCTTCTTGTTTAGAGAACGACGCAGAAAGGTGAAATATAGTTGGCTGTTTCAAATATACCTGTTCCAGCCCTTCAAAGTAGGATAAGTCTTTGCCCTTTTTTTCCACACAAATTTAATTAAAATGTTTTTGTAGCCTCAAGGCTTTATTTGAAAAACTGTTTGGCAAATTACACATAGGTACGGATTGGTTATTGATATACCTATTACGCCATTCAAATTTCATGTCCCTGCAGGATTGCATTTTTTAGAAAAGTATAACATTTTTTCATACTATTTTTATGGGGGTTACTTCCAAATGTGTTGAAATTTTGCCATATTAGTTCCTGATGATGGCCCAAACTCACACCCAAAGTATCATGAGTCTTTTCGTATATGCGAATATAATTCCTACGCTATCCGCAATAATTGCACGTTATAAATAACAAATTGAACAATCATAGTTATAAGGAAGTTAATGAGCTCTTTCCTTGCATGGGAAAATTGCATTCCCTTCATTATTCATAAAAGATACATATCAGTTGGAGGATGTCGCGGGCAGAAGGCTACCGCACGTGGATATGTTTTTATTGTTGTCGTTCTACAAATAATCATTACCACAGCAATAACAATAATGTTAAGTATTAAGTACATGTCTCATACAGTAATCAGCTTATTATTATTTCGCATGTAACTGCACGTGATCGTCGGTGCATTTTCTACGGATAAATGTTAATAGGATTCTGCCTAGATAGTAAAATATAGTTCCAATGGTTTATTTATTACGTAACATTACATAACCGACCACATAAATTAAAACGTATATGTTACTCAGCCGTTATACAGCGCTCAACGAAAACGTTGGCCCATTTGCATGGCAGAAATTTGTTTCAATTGAACATCATAACAATACTTCAATGCGTCAGAACCCAAGAACCATCATGTAGTATATTTTATTTGGCGTACTCTGGCCTTTCAAATAGACTAAACAATGAAAATATGACAACCAAAATATACAATTTTTGTTATTTTTGGAGTTTTGGAGTTAACGTGTTCCCTTACAATTGAATACAATTAAGCGACACCACAATTACAAATAAACCTAAATTCAAACTTCTAGTCGCATACAATTAGACATGTGCTACTTTGTTATACCAAAGTTTACAGAAAATATATTCTGTAAACTTTGGTTATACGTTTGTAGACCTTGGCTGGTACCGACTCCAAAAATAACAATAATTGTATATTATTGGCCTAATAAATTGATTGTATTGCAAGTAAGGATGAATAACGTAATTATTATTTACTTTTTAGTGCAGTTTTTGTAGAATATATTTTTTTGAAGTCGGTTTTGTTTTTTTATCAAAAATATTTTATGTGGGACAATTGTTCATGCAAGATAATGCTCGTCGCCACGTGGTTAGACAGGATATCTACTACTTGAATACTATTGCTATTCCATTGACGGAATGGCCACCTATCAGTCCCTATTTAAGTCCTATAGAGCATTTATGCAAACCTATTATTTATCCCGAGCTCTTTGCGCTTTGTACTTTTAAATATTTTGCCAATTCATCCCCAAATTATATTTGGGAACTATAGAATTTAACACGTTGCTGAAATTATTAATTGCCGATAACGGCCTGCAATTTCAATCCTAGTTGTTGTGCTGCGGAAACACTTGCTTTAAGCTGTGTTGGTTACTATTGTGGGTGAAATAATAAGATGCACTAGAGGATCGTGCTGGTAGAGGATCGAGAGCCGATAAGCCACGACAAATATACTCTAATCGTCATCGCACTCAGTGCGTAGTCTAACATGTGAGCAGTATCAAGATAACACAGTGAACTACAAACGGGCGTCACAATCGCACGATTTAAGTGCTGCTACTTATTTTAATAAATACAGTTCGTGAATAAGACCGGTGTTGTTAAAATCGTTTAAGGGGTCCGCTGCCGTATAACATTGTGTTGATTTTTCCGCGTCGAAAATTGCGGGACGCGTTCTTTTCCATTAAGGAAGGTAATTAACTCTGATGGTTTAATATTTATGTGGCTTTTAATTGCGGTGAGTTTGACGTCAGTACTTATCTCTATATCTACTTTCCTTATCAGAGGACCATATACCTAATGGATAGCGAAATCTGGATTATACTCATGGTTTCTGAAATGTAAGGCCCAAACTTGGTTTAATCGAAATTTAATTCCAAAAATAACTCATTCTGGATTATGTTTTTGCTGCGGATTTTATATTCAACAATAAATTTCATTTATTTTGTATTACTTGAATGTTATTTTTGCGGGATATTTAAATATTGATATTTTGGTACCCCAGGAACAATCAAACGCACACATATCTATTTAATACAGTAACAAATTACATTTACTAATATCTCTATTAACTATCAAAAGCCCTTCCCCTCCGCTTTTCGGATATCTTATTCCTGCTTGTCGGAATAGCCTTCTCTAATCGGTCTCCCACATATTTGTTTACCAATATTCTAACCGTTGTACGTTTCAATAACTTTCTGGGCTTGACCAACTTACGAACATATTCGTGTTACTATATACAAGCTGGACATCATTCAATATCAAACTCACTAACATGGTAGGTTGTGTTGTGATATATCGCTAAAGATGTTTAACATAATACAGCGCCGGTATAGTACAGTATCATGCCATATTTTGATCAAGCACCATTTTTGTCTATAACACTTGCAATCTACGTGTAATCCTCAGTAACTTTTTGCCATGCATTTTCAGTTGCCTCCCAAAGTTCTCGGCGTTAGCTGGACGGAAGTTTCTGTCGCAGATTTTGTTCACTATATCCCCAGGCGTTCTCGATATGATTCAGGTCATGGGACTTTCAGGGCCAAGGTAAAACATTGATGTTGTTATCAATAAACCATTCTGTTGCAATTCTTGAGGTGTGAATTGAAAAATTATCCTGCTGGAAAGTGAAATAATCGCCAATTTCACTGATATCGTGAATTACTTTAATCAATTCATCGCCACGGCATCGGCATGCCCTAAGAATTCCAAATATAAACACGACTTGAAGAAGAAAAATGCACATAATATTTGACAACTGAAATGTCTAAAATGTCACTTAATTTGTAATCTTTTTATATACTTTCTGATAAAAAATGCTGCTTCAAAAATGTTGCTATCCTCCCTTGAAGTATTGGCTTTCTTGGCTTTATATCCAGCAAATTTAAAAAAATTTGTTAATTTCGGATTTTGGATACGTAATGTCGATACTGTTTTTATCGTATCTGTGTTGTGTTTTCTCTATAATGTCGAAGGATAGGCGCAGTGGAACTTGATATTATTAAAGAGTACCACAAGGATCCAGTGTTGGACCTTCGCTGCTCTTCATCCATGAAATAATTGTTGTATTTAAATAATTGATCCTGAAAATTTCCACGGATGGCATGGCATCACGACAGTTTCATGAAACACTACCAATGTGAAAATATTTCTAATTTTAAAATAAGTTGGCACAGACATGTAAAAATCAGCGCGTGCTATGGCATCACGAGATCGGTTTCACGAGGGAATTAACGAAGAAAAATCCTCTTCCAGTATATATCCTCATCCTGATGATTAACCGGCGGTATTCGAACAGCTGATTCTCAAAGATCTTGTAAGTAACT
Organism: Tetropium fuscum; assembly: GCA_964058915.1. Classification (NCBI taxonomy): domain Eukaryota; kingdom Metazoa; phylum Arthropoda; class Insecta; order Coleoptera; family Cerambycidae; genus Tetropium; species Tetropium fuscum. The sequence continues at coordinate 88,671 of CAXKVY010001809.1, forward strand.
CGCGATGACGTAAAATTGATCTTCGAAGATGAACAACAATTGCCAAGTGCCATCTGACTGGATATTATTTATTGCAGACGTGCCAAATGCCCGAGTGTCCAGTAATTAAGACAGAGCATTCCTTGGCAAGCGGCTAAGTGAGTCAGAATGGAGTGCCTAGCCTACAGATTTGGCAAAGTGCGGTTTGCAGTGACGCGATAAACAAGGCAGCTAAAATAGTCCAAGCGCGCAATGCGGTCCACATTAAAGCCTTCTCAATCAATAGGTTACTAGTAGTAGCACCTTTCCGTCTACCAGCTAAAAATAGACCACCGATACATAGGAATGTTTACAGGGATCGGGTGGATTTTCTTAGAATGTACGTCAAGTTATTGCCGATGCTTGAATTTTCAATGAACTACGCGTGGGGATACTGTAGTTTGCCTAGAGTGGGAAGTGACCTTCTTGGTTTGGTACGAGAATAAACGAGAAGCCCTGACACTCACAAATGCACCAGAACTTAGTGATGATTAGTAAATGAATATGAATATAAGATAAATGCAGACAATTTAGGCCCATAACTTTGTTATCACTTACCATTCTTTTCTATCCTTAGCTTTATCTTTCCAGCTTTGGACTTGTTACTCTGTCAGATCTTTTTCGACCTTGTCTTTGTTTTTCGGCCTCCCTCTTCACGTCTTCTCCTGTATCTAGGTATTATGTATCTAGGAGTATCCATGGTACTCCTTTCATTTCTGTGTCCTTATCCATTATTTCTAGGTACCTGCCCTAGCCACTGCATCCTTCTTGATTTAATGAAATTACTTATTAACAATTCTCTCAAAACTCCTCCAAACAAGTTACGTAATTTTGTGTTTATCCGTCCCTCCCATCCCAATACTATTTGTTTTCTCCAAAAAAGTATTCTTAAGATTTTTCTCTCAGATTTCTATTTTTTTTATTTCTCTCTGTCATTATCCAAGTCTAACAAGCATAAGATGTAGTTTTCTCTTCATTTCATTTTCTCCCACACTTTTATTATTTTTATTGTTTTTATTTCTCTGATTAGAAAATGATCGATCTGATTCGTCTCATTCTCGTCTCATTACTTTATCAATAGGTTAATAAAGAAAGCATATATGCTTTTCTACAATCGCACTTATTTTGGAAAAAGAAGGAATGTTTCATAGTTTCTGCGCAAACACCAACAAACTAATATCTACTAATAAATCTGGTATAACTTGATTAGAGTAAGACGTAGCAATACATTGTACAGAAGTATGATGGAACCATTGTAGAGAAGTTGGTGGTATGGAAGAACCCAAGCACAAGTGTCAAATTTGATGTAAAATTATAAATGCAATTTTCCATTGGAAACTATTTTCAGAAGCTGATATCATAAATAAATAAAGTGAGGTCTGGACGGTTCCATATTTCACTAAATTTCTTATATAGTATTTATTTTAGATAGATAATGTATTATTATAAATTAATGTTTTTTTATATTTTTTTAACAAGGAATCTGGGATAAAAAAATTTCAGCTACAGCTATATATATATATATATATATATATATATATATATATATATATATATATATATATATATATATATATATATATATATATATATATATATATATATATATATATATATATATATATATTTCTTATGTCCGTGTGTTGTCATTGAACTCCACCTAAACGAATGGACTGATTTTTATAATGATTAAGTTGTATCGAGAATAGTTTTCAGCTGAACAATTTGTTCCGATTAAAAATATTTTTTTATTTAATTTAGATATATATAAATTAGGGGTTTGACCGGCGCATTCGCCATTTGTTGTGGCATATCCGGTTATTTTTCCGGTATCTCTTCGAAATCCAAGGTCCAATGCAAAAAAAACTAAAATGGGACCCACTTGAAATTACCCCATTTCCAACAAAAAAATAATCGTCAAATCAATTCATAATCGGCGGACTAATCGCGTAACAAACGTACAAAAACATACAGTCGAATTGAGAACCTCCTCCATTTTTATACATGCATAACGTCACTGTACCTAAAATAGGCAGTCAAAAAATTAGCGTTTGACATATATTAGTTTTATAAATATATATTTAATCTTTCGTGACAAACCCTGTATAAATATAGCGGATTGACAGTGCAATCGTATCTAGAATATTCGAAGCTATTCATCTTCTAGAATATTAGAACAGTATCCCATTACTAGAAGACCTCGAGGTACCAATATAACTCCTCTGATGATGCAAATGTTTGGCTGATAGATTCTAATTGTTACATCAGCGAATAAATAAAATTATATTATCATTTTCAATGGAGAGTATTACGATTGTTTCAGCACTAGAAACAATCCAAAATATTGCTAATTTCGTTGGAATTAAATTATCCAAGTTGCAATAATTCGATGTGCATCACGTGTTACTATCAAATGAAAATCAGTGTTCCAGTTTCCACAACGATTTATTTTAGCACCATTTCATTATACGTTATTTTCCTGATTTTCGTTATTTGTTTAAAATGCTCTATCCGAACAAGCATCATCAATTTGAAAGGGATTTTCAAATACTTCTTTTACAGCGATCCTCATCGCTGTAATTTTCCTTGGCGTCAATTTCTCACATACCGTAATAATTATTCATACTTAACTCACCCTCGGTTTAGGAGCCCGCGATTTGATGCTACCAAAAATCTGGGTCACATCCGAAAATACCATTCGCCGGTATATCAAAATGTATTTCTCCAGTGCCCTGAACGATCCCGTTCGAGCCGTCCATAAATTAAAATCACCAACAAAAACGCCATCAAATAAAATAAATAAAACGAGATGTTTTCGCCTTGGAGCGTGGAAGATTTTAGGAGTTTCATGTCCGCGTTTCATCTTCCAGCCGGTTGTTTTGTAGAGGTCTTGCGTTGAGATGCGATCAATAATACGCAGCTTTACTGCTAGAACTGTGACAAATTTAAAACTAGGTCGCCCCAAACGTGCCCATAGCCGTTCGTACGTACTACAACGTGTTGTTTAACAACTTCCATATTACTATTTACAATACGAGTATATAGAAATGCAATATAAAACACTTTGAATAGATCCAAGTAATTTAATAACCAAGGAAACTAACATGATAATAATAACTAGCCTAATTTTAAAAAATTGTGTTTAAAAGATGATGACCACTTCTTGAACATTCTTCTAGATTACACCATATTTCGCATAGCATTATGCAACATGAATGGAGCAATATTCCGGATTTCTGTTCGAATATTTTCTATTAATTTGCCGATATTTTGCGGATTATTGATGCAAACCCTGGATTTTAAATAGCCCATAACCAAAAATCACACACTTGTTAAAAATAAGTTCACATAAGTGTTCACATAACATTCCGAAGTTACCATGGCATTTTCTTCTTTTCATCCTGAAGATAAAGGTCCCAAAATTCCCTATGTTAACATTGCACAGTGCACATCAAACAGTAATTTTTTGACTATGAAAAGGAGTTTGGTGTTATTCTTTGGGATTTTCTTGAGAAATTCTTTCAATATTAATTCACCGCAGTTCTAACTGAAATAGGCCTACCTCCAGGTTTCTTCTTCAGAGCCGATGCTGTGTTTCTAAATTGACCAACTCATTTCAAAATTGTCTTTCTACACGGAGGATTCAAATTAAATCTTGTGCGAAACTGACGTTGAGTAACGACAATAGCCTCGTTATTAAAAAAAGCAACAATATAAGCGCGACGATTCTGTACTAGTAATTAGGAATACAGAAAATAAGTTGATATATACCGAAAATATACCAATACTTATAGATATATACCCACTGACTCTAACCATTGCGTTCAATACAAAATGGCATGCTTCAATTTTCTTAATTCACCATCTTTTAAGATTCCCTCTTAATAAGGAGAGGTTTGAAAAAGAGAAGTCATTAATCAAAGATATAGCTCTGAGTATAATAGATATTGTACAGGAATAGTTGATAAAATGATCAGGAAACGTAAATTAAAAGAAACCCTTAATTCTAACTTTATATCAATTCCATATGAACCTCGTCTTACCAATGGTCTTAGCAGAATTTTTAAAGATATAGGAATAATATTTGTTCATTCATCCGGGAATAAAATACACCAAATTTTAGGAAATTCAAAGGATAAAATAATCATTAACGAAAAGTCGAGGATTTATGAAATTAGCTGTAAAGACTATAATAAAAAGTATGTTGGACAAACTAGATTCAAGGAGCACATGGCCCATCTCAAATACGGAAGAACAGAAAATCTAGCGTTACTCAGTATGCTTTTGACAACAATCATAGGATAGATATTAGTACTTTAAGATTAATTAGGAATGTCACGAACAGTGGGCAACTGGATGCTTTTTAAAGTTTAGAAATTAACAAATGTAGAAATAGCATGAATAGTGACAAAGGGCCTATCCTAAATAGCCCGCTCTTTTGACAGTGTGAATCTTCGGGTTAAATTTTGTGTATATTTTACAAAAAAAAATCAGAAAGAAGAATGAAATATTTGTCGAAATTTACGTGCCTTATAAAATATGATATCCTCTAAATTAATAACCCATTTATTATATAAACTAAATGTCAATGTCGGCGATAATACACATATTATATCATAATTTTGTATTCGAAACATTAGCCAGAAGGTGATATTTTATTGCAATTTTCTAAAGATACTGTACTTGGATAATCTACAGAAAGTATAAAAGAAAGTCAACAACATTTTGTGGGATATTTTGTTAATTTAACTTTTTGTTAATTAGCCGGAAATAATAATTAAATATTAATAAGCCATTTATTACAAACTAAACATCAATGTCAGCGTTAATACACATATTATATCATTATATCGTGTTCGAAACATAAGCCAGATGTTGTTTTATTGATATTTTTAAAGATATACTGTACTTGGATAACCTACAGAAAGATATAACAGAAAGCTAACAAAATATTGTGGGATATTTTGCCATCCAATTCTATATTTCTCCCCTGAAGTACACCCTGGCGCGCGCCCATGGCCCTGACACATATCTGCAGCCCGTCCCCAGTCTAATTACACTAGCATTTTAATAATGCCTGCGTCTGTTCGTCTATTTAACACTACTACGTTACAGCAAACGGGGCCTCAAAATAATGTTTCGGAATGTAATCCGAAATCCTACGTTGCGCATAGATGTAGCAAATGTAGGTTGAAAATCGATAGGTTTAATTTTGGAACGACTTGATTTGTAAACAGTCGGATGGACGAGTATCGCGTATGTCTTACGTCTGGATTTTTGTAAGAAACAATCTAATCGATGGAATTCTAAGAAATAGTATTTTTGCTTTTCAACGCTAATATCTCACACTGTAAACAATTAACTCTTCGATATGAACATGCACGCGGTCTAGAACTGCTAATTAAAATGGTTGGACATATTAGGGTGTTAACAAGAGATCCCTGTAGAGTGTAGATGTATTAAACGCATATCCAATATCAATATACTAATAAAATTGTTGACCAATATAATTTGATATAATAAATAATGTGAATCATTATATTTATCGTGGTGAATCATTATCCCTTTTGGATCACTATTTTACATAAAACAGTTTCTGTTAATTTAGTAAGTAGTAGATGTGGTTCGTAGTGGTCCAGGGGAGAATTAAACGAAATTTTTAGACGAAAGTCTGCTTCATGTATTGTTGCGAAACGTATTCGTGGCACATAAAAAAACGATAAAAGCACGGTACGATAATTAGTTTTATTGTTCATAAATGTTTTGATGTGTGTACCATGCCCACCGCTAACCTCATAAAACCACGAGGACCTGCTGTATTGTATTATTTATTACTGATTATTGTTGCATTAATAAGCGCGAGTGTGTCACTGACGTCAATCTCTTATTGTTGCAGATCACGTACCTTAATTTCGAAGAGAAACGGAGTAGAATAAAACGCATCATTGTAAAGTGAATTCAATGTTTCATTAAGTCTTTCGGAACAGAACGTAAAACAGCATACCTCTCCAAGATGCATATAGAAGTACAAGTAGCCCTCAACTTCGTGATATCGTACCTGTATAACAAACTACCCAGGAGGCGGGTGAACATCTTCGGCGAGGAGCTGGAGAAGGCCTTAAAAGACAAATTCCACGGGCATTGGTACCCGGACAAGCCCTTCAAAGGGTCAGCTTTCAGGTGCTTGAAGACTGGTGATCCCATAGACAAAGTGCTCGAGAGGGCAGCTAGGGAGAGCGGGGTCCCCATCCAGGACATCCTGGAGAACCTTCCCCAAGAGTTGGCTGTCTGGGTCGACCCTGGCGAGGTCAGCTACCGCATCGGCGAGAAAGGAGCAGTTAAGGTGCTTTTCAGCGACAAATCCGATCCCCAGGACGAGCGCTCCGCAGACAGGGAGGTAACCAAGACCTTCAATCCCGAGGCTCAATGCTTCAGGCCAATCGAATCGGTGAGCTCTAGTATGAATAACCTCAGTCTCTCGCCGAAGTCCATCACCCCCTTCGCAACAAACCCCCAGAACAACCTGGTGGGGGCTCAACTACAGCAACCGCAGCAGCAGCACCACCAGCAGCAGCAGCAACAGCAACAACAACAGCAGGTGCCTGTTCCGCATCAGAACGGACATCAACCGCTTGCGAATAACATCAATCACCAGTCGTCGCCGTCGACGGCTCCGTCACCCACTCTGAATAACTCCTACAAGGGGTCGCCATCGCCTGTCCCGGCTTTCATACCGAGGACCACCACACCACTCACCTTCACCACGGCTACCTTTGCTCAAACGAAGTTCGGTAGCACCAAATTGAAAACTAGCAGCAAAAGAGCAAATAGGTAAGTTTGATGTCTGTGTGTGTGTGTGTGTGTGTAAGAAGTAGTTTGGTGCAGTTTTTCTACTAGCAGGAGGCACCACTCATATACTTCAAATTAGTCTCGTTATTTCTTGCCCGAGAATGTGGTGGAGTTACTTGCATCTATTCTTCACCCTGAGTCTTTGGTGATTTTTTAATTAGCAGTGCGTTTGCGTGAAAGAAGAAATCAAGACTAGAAGGATCCCACCTTGAAATAAACGGTTATCTCAATTTACCAGCTTACTATACTCATAAAGATAATACTCATAGAGGTATCATACATTACCGCATACCTTAACTGTCAACCGTACCACAACAAACCGTATGATTTAACGTACTCCTTAACGCATCAAACGTAGCATCATGACTGACCATCAGTCTAATGGAAGATACTGTTGAAGGAATCGCAACACTTTCAATTCGTCTTGAGACTCTCATGCTCTCATTTCTCATTTCATGTTGTATATAACACTAATTTCAGGAAATAACTCATTTCCATTACGCTAATTCCATATTTCCAAGTTAAATATTTGCATTCATAATGATTCCTTTCTACATACAGTGAATATAAAAACAACGGCGATTGGCTTCTTGCAATATTTCTGTATGCGAACTCCTCATCCTAGACCATTGGAGAATTTAGATAACATTTACATGAATTCTGCAAATATGTATTTTGACGTATCAAATGCCGTGTCTGGGGATTATATATTGACATAAAAGTAGATAGAAATCATGATATACTATACAACTGCGTTAAATACATTTAAACCTTGGATTACGTACCTTAATCCACGAGTCTCATCTGGTAAAGTTACGTATTTCTATATTCATGTGACATTATATCGCATTCATAGATTGGATAGGTGCAATTGCGTAACAAGGATCTTTTGATAGTTTTTGATTTTTTAAATATGCAACACGATTTCTTGCTAGCATCTCCCCGAATTTATTGAGATGGAATTTAAATTGTCAATTATTTGGCTGTCTGTATTTTGGCATATCCTTGCACAAGTCGTCATACGTAAATAACTCGAAGTTTAAAAATGTCTATCGGTGTTTTCGAATCGGAAATAGAAAGTCCCACAGCCAGCGGCTATTTTAGCGTGTTTTGTTCTAGTGACATTTGCGTGGATTATAATTAGTCAATGTAAATCATTCAGCGCGTCAGGGCTGGCAGTCGATATCTTCCTCCGGTGAAAATCAAATCGTTGAAATTGGTTAGGTTTGCTATGGCCTGCCTGTTTTGTATCGACTTTTACACTTGGCAAAATTGTTGTTTAGAAGGTCAAAGTATACAAAGTTCCAAGCACAGGGGAAATAATTTGCCAGCAGTTTCGTATTATCGAAAATGTAAATTATTACGAATACAATGGCGTGCCATTTGGAGTTTATTAAAAAACTTTGTTAGAATCAAGCAAACAATTAAATCCTAGTTTAAAATTAATAGTATCACTACTCCTAGACAAAACGCCAGAAAAACTGAGGTTAGAGGGAAGTCCGTAGGGCTAATTACTGTTCCCTCAAAAATGGCATAAAACCAAAATTTCGAAAAAAAATATTTGGGAAAAATCAATTAAATGCTTCACATATAATAACGTTTTTACTTTTTTTTATTAAAAAAATATATAATTGCGATATAATTAAAGTGTAATAATATACAGTATACAGTAATAATGAATATTATATGGTACAAAAACTAACCTGCTACATTATAATTTCATTTGTTTCGACGATCCTGGCTTTGAAAAATCCTCAGTGATTCCCCTGCGCAGGTAGACAAAACTCAACAATTTTTTCGGCAGATATAAGGGCGGGGTCGTCTTCGTCATCATCGGTACCGGTATCCTCAAGATAAATAAATCGAATGCTCTGGCATGATTTACCACAGCAAAGTTGCATAGTGCTGAGAATTTTACCCCGACTTTGCGGCAGCTGCATCCTTCACTACATCCTTTTCTACATTAGCAAGACATCAAGCGCAGTAGATTCTAACGAGCGGGATCTATGGTGGTAGTGACTGGGATTAGACCCCACCACCACTTCTGAACTTCGTGGTAAGTTATATAAGAATGTTGACTCGCTACATCTTCCGTTGGTGGCAAACGAGCAAGGTTTACCGTTGTGTTGGTTGCCGACTGGAAAGCTGGTAGTGGAGGATAATCTAACTATCCTTTATATCACCCCCGTAAAAAGCCCCGAAACATTTCTCCCAAACTTCGGCTATGGCATCATGACTGGAATCTGACTTCATGGAAAATTGCAGCCAGTTCTATTGGGTGGGAATTTTTCTGAAGACGCTGATACCCGCTGAAAGAATATATGATACCCGCTGAAAGAATGTAGAAAAAGAAGAGTCCCTTGCGGGTATTATGTGGCTCCGCCGATATAAGATGGACTTGAAAAAATATCCAGTTTACGCTTGCCACTTTCCTGGAGGTAGACGTTCGTTGCGTCTTAGCCCAAACCATTTAGGAGAACCAGGAGGTCCACGTCTTCTCCAATAAAACGCTCAAATAATGGACTTTTGGTTAAAAAAGATTAAAGAAGATTTATTAAAGAAGTTATAATGACATATACTTATGACTGACATATCAAAATCAATAAATACTTTATCGTTCGGTAAAAACGAAACAATTTTGCCAAATATTTAACTTCGAAATAAACATTAAGAAATTACAAATTATTAGAGTATTTTATACATGCAAAATTTACTTATAATTTGTTGGTGTAGTACCTATATAATTAATGACATATAATTAAGATGTTTGTTTTCTTCAAAACTATTTACATTTTGGTAAATTTAATTACAAATTATTGGTATTTTGGATTTTCCTTGTGGAATAAGAACTTTTTCTAATATTTGGCAAAATACATGGCCCAAGCGAAACAAATTTTTTTGAGCTGTGAAAATTTTTGAGGAGCTGTGTTTCGGAGTTCTGGACATGTGGAGCTTGGTTTGAGCTTAAATGGTTGTAAATTTAATTTACTTTAAAAAAAGGGTAGAAGAACTTTTTTCCATAGGATGCATACCTTAGGAGATATTGAGCAAGAACCGAAAATAGTGCGAAAATTTCGCTGTTTTTTGGCATTGCCCAGCTGGCACAGGCCTTTCGCAGCTTCAAACTTTGTCTATTACTACTGATATAGGTCTTAACAACATATTAAATATTAAAAAAATTAGGACTACATGATCTTTTGCAAATTTTTTTTACAATTGACGTCTACATGTAAAGATACGTTATTGTGGGGTTAAATAATTCCACAGTATTCAGAATTTTAGGGCTTTATGCATCTTTTGGTTATATACTACCCTGTATAACATCAAATCCATTGGAACTTTTTGAAAACTCAATATCAGCACCTAAAGCACCTAGTTACTACAAAAATTATATTCAAAATGGATTTAATTTAAAAAAATCTCTTTTCCCAAATTATTTGCACCGGGGTATATTTTTTATATCATGAATAAGGAGTAAAAATGGAAAAATGGTAAAGTCCCCATATTAAATCCCTGTGGTACCTTCGAAATATGATAATAATAGTAATAATTACAAAATTCTTTACCCTACAAACACCCAAATTAATTAAGATCTTGTGATAGTGTGTGATAGCTGATATTTGTAATTTTGTAAATGTGTGACGTTGTGCTTTAATTTCAGGATGTCTCCTACCGAATTTTCCAACTACATCAAGCAGCGGGCAATGCAGCAGCAGATCCACCAGCAGCCGCCGCACCATTCGCCCGCGGGTCGCGCCCTGTCCCCCGACCCTTCGGCGTACTACTACCCCCACGGCCACTACCCGCCCCAGTTCCCGCCACGTTCCGTATTCGAGTCTTCCAGCCAATACTTGAGCCCTGACATATATTCCGGGAAGTTGCCCTTCGAGCCCACCCCCCTGGGCCCGTACTACGCCAACAATGGGCCCGTCGGGGCGCCGCAGTCCGCTCCGACCACCCCCCAGGACAACGGCAAGCTTCTGGACAACAACTGGCCATACCAGGCAGCTGGGCAGTATCAGCACCTGCTGGTGGCCAACTGAGGGTCCTCATAGGCAAGGAACCTCTCCCTATCGGTTACCTGCTACCACTTAAGTCTTTCTACTCTTTCTCGCCTCGACGACCAGTCGGAGGCCTTAGGCGCCTCTAACGTCATTACGTGGACAAAGATCACTGAGGTTTGTAGAGCTGTGAGCGTAGGGCTCGACTAGTACTTTCACTTAACATCTATCTGCGAGGTTCTCACAACTTTCGCATACCTTGGCGCCGAGCATACCTTCTTTTATATTCCCAGTTCCTATTTGTTTTGTAATTTTATATTTAAATTATCGTAACCAGAAGAGTCGGCTGCGTGAAATGTAAATAATAGCGTAAGTTTTGTAACAAAAATATAAAAAGACCCCGGTCAGCGGGGCGGTTGATGATCTCTCTAATATTAAATAATTTGTAAATATAACTTATTTATATATTAAATATTATTTATGTGTTTTTGTAGCAAGGGTATCATTTAGACGGTAAATTAATACTTAAAGGACACCATTCGATTGATTGGTCGACGAATCTTTCGACGTAACGAATAATAGTATACCACAAACTCAACAGCAAAGATCTATTTTTACTATGCGTCTATTGAATTATGTAAATAATATATATTTTTGCCCGGTTGGTGTGTAGTATCATGGAGTATCGTCCTTCCTGTTGACAGTCTCGATCCATGTAATGATCTTAGAGCGCCCCGCGACTGCGCCAGAATCGTCCAGGCGGAAACAGTAGAACGGCTGTAACACTAGTAATAATCAGCATAAATTATTCTATTATCTTATATATTATAAGAAAGAGATCCCAGCTTGATACTTTAGATTTTTTATGAATCGTAGGCGTTTAGATGATAGATGTTTCTTACTTTATATATGGTGTTTACAGTATTCTTGTAGTCTAGAGTGTTTCCTAAATTTTTTATATTATATGTATTTTTTTATTTTTGTATGAAAAGCTCAAGCTGTCATCTAGTCCCATTAAATAATACATGTGTATAAGTAAGTGTTGGCATATCATGTGGGTCCTATAATACCAAAAATCTATGTAATATTAGATCCGGGCCGCGCTCGCACACCGCCGCAACCGCAGTGGATTCGCTCTTCCTAAGATATGCAATAATATTGATCTGTTTTATAGGTACTGAATTTGTGATATTCCGCAACGTAACCGAAATATGTTAATTAGTAGCGTTACAGCGACTGTGTGAGCGCGGTCTCCGTACAGTCAGTATTGCATGTCGCCCAATGGGTCCTAGATGCTTCCTTCTCTCACCTAAGAGATAATGTGCTATTTTTTACCGCTTGATTTTTTGTTACTTTTTTCACTGATGTTTATTTTTTATTTGTATAAAATTGTTGACTTTAATATAATATATATTTTGTTATGAGCCGTTAGTTTGATTGCACTTTGTTGTTATTTTTTTATGCGTACCTGAACTTGTTATATATCATTATAGATCAATTGCATCATAGCTAATTCCTTACTAGTCTTAAGTACACATATTTTCAACGAAAAATCAAAATTTGATACTTGAAACGCTTATTCCCCCAAACGTTTACCCTCACAGATGCGCCCAACGTTTTCCGGCAAACACAAAGTCACTTTTCCGAAACAGCACTCTGTTCTTCATCTATATTACCCGCTTAACCCCAGTAATCGAAAATACTTAACGCCCAAACCTCCGTTAACACAACTTGCACGTTTACGTTTGCGATTAATAAGTATTGCCAACGGAACTGTTGTTCGAGTTTGTTTACATTATTATTACATTTTGACAATTTGGATAATTTTTCTGCGGTTCTTATTGGTTCGCTGATTAAAACACCAAATAACTAAATTTCGATAAAAATCATTTAAATGTGACTGTTTTGAACAATTTAACACTATTGTTCATAAATTGTTCACCTGCTTTACTCGTTAAATTACTAACGCGCAATTTGAAAATCATTACTTGAAATGTTATTTTTACAATTGCAATTATTTGTTCGTCAGCTCCCGAGGATTTTGCATTTTCCGTTTTACTTAAGTCTGCTTACATTTGAGTAGTGTCATTTGATTTCCTAATTGTTGTTTAATTTTTTTGCTATAGGCACTATGTTAGCGCCTACATTTTTTAGCTTGCAAAATTCATAGTAGCGAATAATTTTTACACTGAAAACTACATTTGAATTAAGAACAATGTGCCGTTAACACAACGTGCATGTTTATACTAGCGATTAGTAACGATTGTCCAATGGGGCTATGGTATGAGTTTTCTGACATTAACTTGTTTATCTAAAGTGTGTAGCATTGGACACTACACTTAACGCGCAAATTTAAAGTTCATAATTTTAAAAACTATTTGAAAACTTTCAGAGGCATTGTAACTGTTTTATCAATTGATTTTTGTTGTTCTTTTGTTCGTTAAAGTAAAAAAAAATTGAGTGTGATTAACGATTAATATTGCGATTGACAATGTTGCACTATTGTTAATACATTGATTACCTGCTTTATCTGTTAGTGCCTACAGTTATTATTATTTTTTAACTTCATACTAAAATATGTACATATAAAAGTGTACTAAAATATTTTACACTGAAAACTAAATTTGATTAAAGAACCGCATCCGAAAACTTTGCCAAGTGATTTCTGTCGTTAATTTCGTCGTTAACTCCCTGACTGAGTTCGTTAACTAGCTTGCTTGCTTACACTTCAGTGGTATCATTTTGTTGATTGATTGGTGTTTACCTTGTTTGCTAATGCCTGTAGACATGTTTTAACGCGCAATTTAATATTCATTACTCGAAATAGATATTATTTTCAAGTAAATTTGAATAAGAAATATAATTGCGTTATGCAATTTACTCCGATCGTTATCCCAATCCTCGTTAACTCCAATCTTCGTTAACTCCCAATGCTTCGACATTTTGCGCGTTAATACAGCCTTTTTAAATTTTAGTAATACAATTTTTTTCCTTAAATTGATTTATGCTGTTATTTGAGAGCTTTCTTATATTTTAGTAGTATTGTTTTTCTAATAATTGGTATAATTTTGTTTGCTAGCGTCTACATACATGTTCTAACAATTTAACTATTTTTAAATTAATTTTGTCCGTTAAACATTCAATTCTGTGTTTTGTATGGCACTAGTGCCCGATTACATTTCAGTAGCTTAATGTCCATCTGGGACCATGATCTATATTTTATATTGCTCCCATATAATCGTTAATCTTGTACTAACATGTCTTAACGGCCAAATATTGAAGAACACATTTGATATTTATAAATTCACAGATGGGAGCCTTATCAGTCTTATAGATGCTTTAGTGTATTATGTGCCGTAATATTTGGGAATTAATATTGTGTGAATAAAACTATTACAGTTTTAACGCCAAAACAAGTTTATCGTATTTATTCTCAAGTTTGTTAATAAGAAAATGTATGAGTTAATGTTTAAGGGCATAATTTTCACCATTAATAATCAAACTATATTTTTATAGGAAAACAATTATGGAGGGTAATTAGAGTTATAATATTATTGGGATGTTATGTAGGTAATGTAGATAAAAGTACGAAATATATGTTTCCTTTGCTATTTGCTGCGGGTAAATAAGTAAAAGGATGCGAGGCGGCGTCTTTTAAGCATTTACTATAAAATATGAGGATTTCCAAAATCATATCGTGACGGTGCTAAAGCATGTCTCACACCAGACAGAGGTGTGGACTATGCCAAATAAGTGTATTCATGTGAAAATTACGCTTACGCAGGCTCGAACTGTAAGAGGTAAACGCGTTTGGAGGAAACTCTACAAATGACTTGAAAATTTACCTGAAATTTTCGATAAATGTGATTGATGCTTTAGGATATCACTCTAAGTGATAAAAAATCTGAAAGTGATACTTGTATGAAAGGCAGATAATTCGGCAAACATTTTGAAGGTAGTCAAACTACCAGGTGTTGCATGTGGATGGTGCATGACTTTGTGTTCGTTACAATTACTCGCTGCATGTGGATGAATTTGCAGCAAGTGTTGATCAGTTAATCAGTTGCCATAATGGCCACGACGGGTCCTCCATCGACAACTTGCGGTAGGTATGCATCAAGGTTCTAATCCGGTTGATAAAGAGAAATGTCCTTACCGAATAGGACATATCTGCCAATAGCATGGAAACTTGTTTCAATTGTTTTGGAATATGATCCAATTATTCGGAAAAAGAGTATTGTTCATCCTCAGCATGTGTTTCCATTGTCAAAATATTAAAAAAAATTAAATGTTTTTTTTGCTATAGGTACATAGGTACTTTCTCATAACTTTTTTCATAATAGTCGGATCGCAAAACCAGTTAAAGACTTAATAAATTATTCGTTATTAAATTTCTTATCAATCTAAGGGTGTATCGGCGATATTCAATTCTTATTTTCGTAAAGGTGTTAAAGAAAGATTCATATAAAATGTCACTTTTTGTAATTTTTTAAATTTTCAAAACTTAATCTTGGAAGAAATTGGATTTTTATAACATCACCGAATTCGAAGAAACCTTCCGAACTTCTGAAGGTATTTCGTAAAAATCAATTATACAGGGTGTACGCCGTCTACTATTGACGAGCAATTTAGATATCTTCGATTTATCTTATACCGGAAACCTTTTCATAAATTGAAATTCAAAATTATCAGTAGGCTATCGCGTTTATTCGTTGTTATTTTGTTTTTAATAACTTCATTATTGATGTCGAATTTTGTGTCGTACTTTAACATTCACAATGACACTTCATGAGTGTTATTCGAAGTTGATAACGATATCCAAATAAGAATGCTACATTTGCAATAAATACATCGTTGTAGATTAAATAAATACCTAATTGGTTCAAACAGTTTTACGTGTAACGCCGAGAGCAAAGTGTTGGGTTGCATGCATTCAGGCATCGACGCCTGTGTTGGGCATCTTTGTCTCTACTTGGAGCGTTTGACCTAACTAATATATTTATAGCAACTATTGGAAACATCGCATCGCAATTTTGTTTATTTAATTCGTGTAAAAGGCACTTTAACGTGAAATTGGTTTCGTTTCTTTATATGAAAAATTTACTTACTTGAGTCATTTGAAATTTGTTTATTTTGCAAAACAATTTTTGTAAAAATATAGGTCAAAATTTTAAAAAAATTGCACAATAGTAAATTTAATTTACGTATATTGGTAGGAAATATAATAACGATAAAAAATATGTTTCACTGCTTTTGCAATCCGACTACTACCAAAAACATTATAAGCGTAAGTATAATAAAAGACATGTTTTTTACTATTATTTATTTAATAACACCTGAAGCATGCGCTTAGGAAGAACAAAATAATTTTTGCAAGTAATCTGAATATTCATATTCCAAACCGATTAACGAAGTTTCCTTATTCATTATTTTTACATGATTTATCTACCGGAATATTTACCGGAGGGAAATTTGTAACTTTTTTGACTTTGGACTCGGACAACTCCTCGGTTGTCGGGTTTAACATAACTTCATAAATTATTCAATTGGGTATTACTATGATTCAGAAATCGATTAAAAATATAGTACAAAAGGTCCAGCTTGTAAACCAAAATCAATGACTGTTCCAAATAGCGAATGGTTAACTGATCAGTACCATAAAAAACCGTAGTCATTTTAGATGGTAGATTGTCTCTAAATAGACCGAATATAGATAGTTTATTTTAATAAATACTAGCGCAATTGGTATAGTAGTAAAATTTGAACAGCCACCTGTGGAAGGTCAACTAGTTAGAGTCTCCCTCCACGTGATATAAAGTATTTTTTTAAGCTTCAAACATGACGTGTTGATTCATACGGGATGCGTTTGCCTTCTCAATTCGGTGGTCAGCCAATGGTGTATGTGTTACCTGTAAAGTCACTGGCATGCTGAGATATCCGCCAGAGAAACCGACCGCGAGAGGTCTGGATAATATCTCAGCATAATAAGGCCAGTCGCAAGCTACACAATGTACATGATTCATATTATAGATTACTCAATTATTTTATATACTTGCCTGTACGTACTTGCATTTTACCTAAGATTTGTATATAATCCTAGTTACATGTTTATAATTCTGTATCTTGTAACCATATATACCTACATTACTCTGTAGACATTTTATACTAGATAATTTAGCCAGGTTTCTGGTCAAACGGCGGGTCGCACCACATTCAGACAGAGCTAGTACACTCATTAGAGATGTGCAATGCAATTACAGTAAATCCAGCGCATTTGTCTCAGCAGTAGAACAATCTTATTTTCCTGCCAGAACAGGAAGTTCTCTAATGTCCATAAAGTTAGCAGAGCAAAGTGATCAGACATAATCGAAAATAGGTGGAGAATTAAAGGCTCTTTAAAGGCTAGTTAAGTGCCTTAGTCCGGAATTTTAGGCTGCTACTTGTTCCGAAAAATTAGCTGCTCTGATAATTTTGAAATACCTAACTTACCAGAGCAATATTTAATAAATCGACTCCTTCAACGAAAATGGAAAAATAACATGACTGTAATTAAAGGCTAATTAAATCATACGAAGATATTCCATAATTGATAATTTATTGCAAAAATAATTAACGATTTTTTTCGAATTCCCGCGGCATACCTTACCCCATATCTGACGGATCAAAATGACAATCGCTTATCATTACGCACGTTTTAAAAACATAAAAAATTATCGGTAATGCAACATCCATATTTGCTAAAAATATGTATGTAAGACATTTTTTTCACGTCATTAATTAAAGGCTCGATAAATACTATTTAAGTGCGGCAAAAATCTGCACCAAATAACAAGCGTTCCCGAAAAATATTTTTTAATAATAGTTATGTATTAGCCGTGTTTGTAGCAATACGCTACGATAATAGGACAAAATCGCTCATTTTCGAATTTTTTTTTCAAAAATATGAATTTTCCTGATTTTCTGTTTTTAAAGCGTGCATATTTGTCTGTGCGTAATTGAGCGATTGTCAAGTTGATCCGTCGGATATGGGGTAAGGTATGTCGCGGGAATTGGAAATATTTTTACGATAATTATTTTTGCAATGAGTCATCAATTATGGAATGTATGTATGTATGTATGTATGTATGTATGTATATGGGTCGGAGTGTAGTGGTTTTTTACTTCCACTACAGCACTTAGGACTCATTAGGCCCTTTGTACATTCCTCCTTTTTACTTGAATACTGTTCTTCAAACCGTCCTATTTATTACGTGTGGAAAGTCTCTCCAATTTTTATGTGTGATAACATGGTTGTGAGTTACTGACATTTATTACTCTGGTCCTCATTACCATTTATCTGTCTCAGTTGGACTGCCACAGCCCATCCCCAAGCCTGCCTAGGTCACCCATCCAGGTGCCACCAAACTTCGCCACCAAACACATTAACTTCGAAGATCGAAATCTTACTGGTCATGTCTCGCGGCTAGGCGGTCCCCTTATAGAATATATTCGTAGCATTTAAATTCCTTTATTACAGTAATGTTATTTTTCCATTTTCGTTGAAGCACCCGATTTACTAAATATTACACTGCTAAGTTATTTCAAAGTTAGCAAAGCAGATAATTTCTCGGAAGCAGTAGTAACCTAAAGTTCCGGACTACGGCTCTTAATTACCTTTAAAGAGTCTTTAAGTGTCCACCTATTTTCGATTATATCTGCTCACTTTGCTCTGCTAACTTTATGGACATATTTCTACAAATATCCGCAGGAACATTTGCATGCATATGAAAAAATAATGAACTCTGAGTTATTGTGGAGGCACGTCTTTGGTGGGTGGCTTTTTTGAGGTTGACGATCAGATTTGCCAGTGTTCAAAATTTGCGGTTTGCGACCCGCTGGCTTTAAAACTACAATATTATAAGTAGGGACTGACGCCCCAAGGAATGTGATGGCTCTTTTTTACTATCTTAGATCAGTAGATTAGTAACTTGCGGCAGGATGTAAGTCTTAGTTCGGAAACTAGATTCAAATGAGCAGTTTCGATCCAGACGACTAAATGAATCCTGTGCAGCCTACTCATTGTATGTAAATGTCACTATCTGTGTTAGTTTGTTACATCTCTAATTAATTTAATTATTATTGTAACTAATTAATAGTAAATCTATTCTATATTATATTAAATATAGTGAGAGCGGATTTTTCCATCCCGTTATTAAATAAGTAATATGTGTATAATAGTCTATAATTTTTCATATTGTTGTACGATTTTTAAGTTTATATTAAAATGTTTGTGCATTGATTAACTTTTGTTTCATTATAGATATTTTTGGTAAGCTTTCTATGTAATAAGCATCATATGGGATAGTCTACTGGGTTAAGGTATGGGGCTTATCGAAGTTAAGTGGTGAGGTGTAGCAAAATTTTGAAGCTGCTACGCTCAGTAGTGTTAAGTCGACATAAACGCACGTATAGCATTTGTTTCAATTGGGTTGAGAAACACCGAATTTGTCTTTAACAACTTTTATTTACCGAAATCGATTATTTTTATTTTATTTCATACACTACCCAACAGTTGAGGTGACGTGTTGAAGTTTTCAAATTATAACTTAACATGTTCGCAAAATGGATCTATTTTATGCTTTTGAGGACTTGGTAAGTGACGACGATGATGTCTTTATTCAAATTGTAGAAACACCACGTCGTTTGAGAATCTTTAGCTATCTTAATGATTCTGAGAATATTGAATGGTATGGAATTTGTACAGCGCTTCAGATTATCCAAAAGATGTGCCTGATTAATTTTTAAAAACTTGGACATCTTTCATTAAGCCTAATAGAGCAGTAAGTTAATTACCTGTGTCCTACCTGAAAAAGCAAGGATTTCACAGAAAAAGGAACAAACTTCTGTGGATTTATGTTATACATAATCATAATATATAGGGTGTCCGTAAAATGTGGAAAAACTCTCGGGTGCAGATACAACATAAAAAAATAAGATGACAAGTTCCTATACATTTTTTTCCTGGAGGCCCTCCCTACGGAGGTATGTATCCCTGAAGGACGCCGCGCCAGTGGAAATCGGTTTTTCTTGAATAACGTGTGAAGTACGTAATATAATTGACACTAGTAAGAACCTCTTAAAATAGTGTCCTTGAAACATATTTAGCTTTTTTAGTTTACCAGGGTCGGGCTAAGCATTACAACTTAATGCCCAAATTTTTAACACCCCGTATGAGAAAGACTTTAAAATAATAAATCTGGGCAGATTCAACCCTAGACTTAACAAATAAAGAAGTCGTAGAAGTTCCTCCCTAGTGTCGACTGGAGTGGAATAAACCAATTGTTTGAGGTGTCCTCACACGTAAAAATCTAATGGCGTTAGGTCGGGAGATTGAGGAGGCCAGCCAATAGATCTTTCTCTACCTATCCAACAGTTTGGATAGACGTTATTCAGGAGTTCCCGCATACCAACGCTGAAATGAGATGGTGCCCCATCGTGCATGAAGTACCTATGTCGGCGGGTTTCATGTGTTGAGAGCTCTATTAAACCTTGAAAAGCGTTCTGAAGGAACAAATAAAGTTGTTCTTTCACATTTCACATTTCCGGGAATAAGAATGGTCCAATTTAAAAAATGCCAATGATTCTTGCCTATTAATTGATTGGAAGTGATGTTGATGGTGTGAAACAATAGTGGCATGAGGATTTTCATCAGCCCACATAGGTACATGTCTGTTGTGTACATTGGTGATACCATTTTTGGTAAACCTTGCTTCATCCGTGAAAAGAATAGTGCTAATAAAGGTAACATTTTTTCGCTGTGATCCAGTACTCAATTTGTAGACTGTATTCTACGAGAAAAATCTTCAGGAATAAGTGCATCTATTTTTTGGAAATGGTATGGATTTAACAGCTGTTCTTGAAGAACTTCATGCATTTATTGTTTTCGTATTATATGTATTGAACTGTGCTGTTAATTTTGGGGTGATCATTAATGGAGCGTAGAAGAAATTGCTGTAGAAGAGCAATTAAAATATTTTCCTCTAATTGCGACTACGTACGGTTCTTCTCAGACTAGCATCAGTACTATTTTTTCAAAATTTTCCTTGAAATATGAAGAAGTCAATAACATGTATTGCCTTATTAACTGGAATTACCCACCTTTCTCCCTTAGGCATTGGTCAACTCGTTGCAATGTCTTCTGGTTTGGCAGAGCACGATTGGAAAATATGTCGTGATATAACCTTCTGGTATATAAGATGCATATCTGCGTACTCAGTAAACGTGCAATCCATATTTTGAATAAATTCTCAATTAAATTCAGCACGAAATAAAAAATGGTACTGATAAAACGCACATTTTTTGCGAACATAAGGCGAATTTTTTCTCGTAAACGGTTCATTTTATCGACAATAAACAAGAGTACCTTTTTCTAGCCTGGGGTTGAAGCTACCCAGATTTATTATTTGAAAGTCTTTATCATACAGGTTATTAAACAGGTTAGTAAATTTAGCCATTAAGTTGTAAAGCTTAGCCCGCCCTTGGTAAACTAAGAAAGCTAAATATGTTTCAAAGACGCTATTTTAAGAAGTCCTTACTAATGTTCATCACATTAAACTTTTAATAAATTATATTAAGTGCTTTAAAAGTTATTCAGGAAAAACCGATATCCAGCGGCGTCCTTCAGGGACACATATCTCCGTAGGGAGGGCGACTAGGAAAAAAATACGAACTTACGTGACATCCTACATTTTCCCGGATACCCTGTATAAATGCTGACAGTTGGACTACCCGAATTGTACTATTTTGTCTATTAGTAGCTCTGATGGACCTCTGGTGTAAATAGTAAACAAGTCTATGTTACAAGCAGCTAGAAAACAAGCAGCTAGATAACGTGCGTTTAAACGTCAAGTTTGGATTATGTTTAAGCTTCAACAAACTGCAGTTTACTACACTCGCCGCTGGAAGTATTTTGAATGTGTACTTAATGACTTTATTTTGATGTCGAAAGTTACACTGAGGTCTCGAAAATTAGTTTTTTTATAAATACATGGGAAGTGATTTCCTTCTTTAAGCACAAATCTAGTTTTATTTTGTTTTCTGAATGCCAGTGTATATTACAATTATTGGACTCGACAATGGCAACAATAAGAAACCTGCACATACTAATATTGTATTTAATACCAGAGAAACATTTTTTTTAAATATACTATTTGGTAATTTTCCAAGGCGTCTAGTTTTAAATAGCTAACTATATTTTCGTTACGCGTGGTTTCCGTTAAAAATAAACATTTATTTATACCTAGTCCAGTGAGGGCAAGATGATCTAAATGTAGATATGTATATTTATTACGTGATGGTTTCTCGGCTATTGCAGCGTTAAAATAATTTTCTGTTGAAATGACCTCAGAAATTATCTCTAAAATATTCATACCGGCGCAAATGCCTCCGCACAAGTCCATAAGTTCAGGGTGAATCGTTGTGGTTTGCATGAAGTGGACATGTTCTTTGGTCTAGTGTTTTACCCAAGGGTATTTTGGAGGGAAATCGAAAGTATGGTAGTGAGTTATAAAATCTTCGCATCTTGTAACTGCCTTTCAGCAAGTTATTTGCCAGTAGTTCTTTGGGTTAGGGTCCGACAAATACCTTTTTTATATCTTTAAACATCAAACCTTTAATTTCATTTCTTAAATTGATTCCCACAACAAAATGATTTATAACAATTAATAGTTTCATTACCTACAACTCCTGTGCAAATTACCTAGACATCAGGAAAGGGGTTGTAACTTCCAAAAAACTCTATAATTAGCAATAAATAGACAAAACTGATTTTTTTAATATAAATATCATAGATATTGTTTGAACAATATAAATAATTCCTTCCCTACTCCTAAAGGTTTCTGATTTTAAATAAAAAAAAATTGGATATTGGATACCCAAGATCAGAAGCTCTCGCCGAAGAAAAAAACCAATATCACATCTTTTTTCTTATACCACAAATACCATGGATTTATTTGTGGTATATGCTTTGAGGTAGGTGCCCCAAATAAATAATTAGGTTTTATAACATATAAGATATTCAAATAAATAAAACTAGTAAGTAGCAAAAGAAAAAATGCAATATTTATATAAAGAGCAAAAATACTCCATGAAAGAAAACTTAAGTAGGGAACGCAGTGATTTTGTTTTGTACTTATTTTCTATTTTCCCAGCTAAGCACCAATTTGTATATACCAGGGGGGTCCGATGAGTTGAGAAAAAAAATGGCACAGAAAATGCAAATGCGATCCACTTATTTTTCCAATGTTATGTTATTACTGATTAAGTCGTATACTAAAATTATGTCTGGTTAACAGTCTGGCTGATCCGTAAGCATGGCAGGTGAAATTGAGAAATATTTAACAAATAATTTCCCTCATTTTGGTAGTCCTGAAAATTTATAAGATGACAGTTTGCATTAGAACAAATTAAAATGCAAGCATGTCATAGTAGTCCAGTCATTATGTATTAAATTTGCAATCCTCTCCGAGTGGAGCACAAACTACCCCACGCTTTCAAAGGGGGTTAAATTGCACGTAGAAACGTAGCTTAAACCGTTAGTCTAAGATGTTTTATTATTAATAATATGTTTTTGTTGTCAGGCTCACGCTTTAAGCAACGTTTCCAGGTTAGTGCAATTTCAACCCTTTGAACGTCTGGGGTAGTTTGCGCTCACATGGAGAGGGTTGCAAATTTAGGAGAATGAGACTGCCATAGAGGTAAAACGTCTCTAATAATGTGTATTAGAGACGTTTTACCGGAAAAAAGTACTTAATTACTGGACTATAACAGTGGGAGACTACCAAGGCCTTGCCAGACTCGTCTGATGCTCGTCAAGCGCGTTCAATTCCGTATAGGTACCCTAGAAATTTAATGTGATTTTGAAATCATATCACAACTCCGTCAATAATTATCGTAGAAAAGCATCTCGAACGGCTTTTGAAAGCTTAATCTCTACTTTAAGATCTTTGAGTCGCAATTGTTTTAAATAGATTTTGCGTCAATATTTATAATAATCAAGCATTAAAGCGCAAGAAATAAATATTTTCAAATTTTTCAAAATTTTGATAGGTTTACTCAAAAAACACTGATATCACTGATCACAAGTATAGTTTTCCAGATAATTTGATTATTTAATCAGCTCTGTGCGATAATTTTTCTATCAGCTTAAAGCGGCTCTCAACTGAAAAAGGTCACTTTTGAGTTTGATTGCTTGAGATACACGTAATCACTGAAGCATCTGAATAAATCAGCATACAGCGATTTCTCAGTGAGATTTGAAAAGCTTAAACTATCGCTTAAAAAATAATGCCGTTTATCAGATATCTCTATGTAAAATGGTGACCGAGTTTGAAAAAAAATATTATGCCATAGAAACAATAGACTGGCATAGATCTATTGTTTCTATGGCATTAATTTTATTTTCAAAACTCAGTCACCATTTTACACATAGGTATTGGATAACAGGGGCGGATTCAGCCTGATGTAAAGGGGGGCCGGATGAAGGTCTCCCGAGGCGGAGCCAAGGTAATAGGTATTTTTTTTTCGGAATTCATGGTCATATGTATTCAAAACGTATGCTGAATATGCTGGTACAACATAAAATAAGTAAACTATTAATGTTTAACGTTAATAATCGTTTATGCACAGAGTTTGTTCGATTGCCATTGGGGCACAAAAAGAACCCACGGTCACGGAAAGATCAAGTGTCCTGCTGGCTTCTGATATTTTGAACACATCCTCAACCAGAAGAACATTTACTGACCTTACTTAATATACTATGTTTACTACTTCACAAGATTTTATCTTAAATTAAAACGTTAAATTAAATATGTTGGCCTACTTTAAAGATACCCCAGTGATAAACGATTGAATACAGACACGCGCAACAATATTTTCTAAAGGCATAGCATAAATAGGCACCATTTATGCTGCTTCTTACAGTAAGTGCTCCAGCTTGTTTTTCCCCATCCGTCACTGTCATACAACTAATTGTATGAGGAAATAAGCCTGGAATTGGGCAATTTATGAATACATCATCATGAATTGCCTTTCTACCTGAAAAATACGCACTAAGCGAACGTTTTCCTTTATTTTTCTTGTAAACGTTATATGGAAACACAGTTATCTGATTATATTTCATTAATCTCTGCCATCCTGCCACGTAATCAATTCGTTTTTCATATTCATACAAAGGAAGATTGGTGAGGTAACGATGGTAGGATGGTATGATCAGTGTTGATAAACTACAGGGTTTTAAAAGCTGTCTAATATATTTTAAGGGCAGTAAATAAAAATTAAATCAGCGCGATAAAAATTCAGTTCGCTTACAAATATTATTTGTAAACGAAACTTCAGTAGAGACATTTCAAATATAAAATATACTGACGAAAAACGATTATATATGATAAATGAAGAGTAACGAAGTTTTGTATGATAGTTTCTAGTCGCTTCAGTGAGTACATAAAATGATGATTCTCTTTTGATGATTTTTTTTAAATTTTATTTTTATATAAAAATTAGAAACCTTTGTGGAGCTAGGACATAATTAATAATATTGTTTAAACAATATTTATGCTATTTATGGAGGAAATAAATTTTTTGTCTACAATATCCATTGAGAACTTGGATAAAAGAGATATTAATGGTATTTTTTATATTGCTATTGTATATATTTTTAAATTATATGTCAATATACCAACAAATACCTATAAGTATAAACAATTACCTATAAGTTATAAACAATTACCTATAAGTTTTTTTTTGTAATAATAACATAAAATTAAGTTGGGTAACAAAATTCGGAAATCTTTATTAACTGTAGGAAATTTATTATTTTATATACCAAAAAAGGCAAGTTTAATTTTGATTGATATTTTGCGTTTCGGATACTTCATCTTCTTCCAGTGGTGGTGGTTATCGCAGTCACTTCCACTACAAACAATGCAGGCAGGTGAGCAATGAAGATCACTGTTTCTGCAGCCACACGCTAAACCGCATCAGGTTTCGGAAGAGCAAAATATGATTTTATTGCATATGCTCAATACAGATTTAACGGTATCTTTCATGGTAATTTTTATGTCTTTAAATCTCAAACCTTTCATTTTATTTCTTATATTGATTCCAAGATCAAATGCTTTTTAAAAATTAATAGTTTCATTACCTATAACTCCTGTGGAAATTGCCCAGACACCAGGAAAGGGTTTTCAAGGAACTCAAGGATTTATAAATATTTATAATAATTAATAATTAATAAATAATAATTTTTTTTATATAAATATCATAGATATTGTTTGAACAATATAAATAATTCCTTCCCCACTCCTAAAGCTTTCTGATTTCTGATAAATAAAAAAAAATGGATATTGGATACCCTAGATCAGAAACTCTCGCCGAAGAAAACAACCATCACATCTTTTTTCTTATACTACAGAACGTCTGGATGATATGGCCATTTCCATCCTTTGACAATAACATTTACTCTATCTTGTTTTTTTGGTTAAATTTGGTATTTACATACTTCACGATAAAAGAATCTTCTTTATAAATATGTTCTTTGTTCTTTGATTTTGATTATTTGAATTTATTTTTCCTTCTGTAGTGGTTTTTTCTCGGCTACTTCTGTTCTTTTCTCATTTTTGCTTTGTTTTTTTAGTGAATTTTTCCATTTCGATGAAGTGCTTACAGGGGGAGCTATTTCTTTTGATCTTTTTGTGAAGTACTTTTTGATACTTCAGGCCAACATAAGCCATTTTTAAAAGGAATATTCGCAAGAATATTTGCATTGCTTTTTTCTGAAGCTTTCTTTTCATTTTTGTTTTCGATACTTTTGACTCCATTTTCAATACATTTGTCTTCAATGTTACACATATAACACATACATTAGATCTAATACACTATTATTATTAATAAGTTACTTTATTATTTCCTCATCTCACATTCTTTGAATGGTAGGTAGGTAGGTATCTATGTGTGGAAATTATTTCCGTGTAAGTACTAATTGAATATGTATATGAGGCATTGAAAACAAAAGGGCGTAACGAAACTAACGAATACCTATATTTTTATACAAACGCGATCTCTGTATATAAATAGCGACCTCCCACGCCCTTTGCGGCTGTTAACGGGGGAGAAGGGTGCAATGACGTAAGTGGGTAAAGTAGCTGAATTCGGCACAAGTTTTGACCCGAGAGATGTGGTAGTGGGTCGAGGTCAGGGCTGGTCTGGCCCGGTCGATGGAGCTCCACGAGCATTTTCGGAGATACATCGCCAGGACCTAACGTAACACATGGAGGCATTAGTGACGTTACGTTTGGGCTATGGCTCGAGCAGAGGGAGAGCCTGGATTGATCCGAGGTATTTGGATAATGGATGGAATATCCTTTATTGAATTAACATACTTTCAATTTCTGACAACGTTGTAGTAAAATAATGTGTAATAGGAAATAGTATAGACACTAAACATACAGTAAATGTAAAAGCATTAAACGCAAAAATAAAACATTTTAGACGTTGGTCCATATTTTATTTTATGTATGTAGCGTATTTTATGGACTATAATTTTATTATCTTATTGGTAAATATGTGCTTTGGCACTTAGTAAAATCGGTAGTTATTATTCTATGAATATGGCTTGTTTATCTAAAATAACATCTACATAAAAATATCACTGTCCAACTTATTCGTATTAATAAGAAAATAAAATGTGAATGGCTTCAATGAAATAAATCGTACATCATTCAGACTTCAGCAAAAGTACGAAAGAACTTGTGCAATTTTGATTTATATTTATTATATATTTATTATATAATATTTATATAAGTACTTTGGGCCAAAGTACGTTGGGCGCCAATTGAGATCAATTTGGTTTATATTTATTTATATTTATATATTTTTAATTTTAATATTGGGGCTCCACGTTGGGACCGCCAAATGTTATGTAAAATTATAATTATTATATTAATTAATATTTATTTTGATAACTTTCGTTCCACGTTAAGATAAGCCAATTGTGATGTGAGTTTGTAATTATTATATTATTTATCACGGGAGCCTGTTACTATATTGGCTTGAAATGAATACAGATATTTATAAATAAAGATTTGAAATATTTCAAATCAGAAATCCTCTCCTAAAAAACAAATACATTTCCTTGTTTGCATGTGTTTTTGTTGGTATAGCACTTTGACCAATCCAATCGGATTCTATATATTACGATACTTTTCTAATTTTCACTGTATCCCGTTGAAATAACTTTATCACGTTTTATATTTAGTAATGCTTATCGCTACCTCTGGTTACTCGTACTGAACTGAGTAGGTACTCTGGCTACTCTAACTAATTTACAACATACCTATTTTAAAAAAATTGGAAGTATTGAACCATAAATAAGTAATCAAAATTGAAAAAAATGAGTAATATTATTTGAACCAGAGTGTGCAAAATTCTATCACTTATCAGTTTGAACAATTAAAATTATAACTAAACAATTATATAACTTG
Organism: Tetropium fuscum; assembly: GCA_964058915.1. Classification (NCBI taxonomy): domain Eukaryota; kingdom Metazoa; phylum Arthropoda; class Insecta; order Coleoptera; family Cerambycidae; genus Tetropium; species Tetropium fuscum. The sequence continues at coordinate 117,055 of CAXKVY010001809.1, forward strand.
CCACTGCAAATAAAGCTGAATTTATATTTTCGGTAACATAAGACATAAGCGGTAAGCGGTAAGCGGTAAGCATAAGATTGCTTATATCTTATGTCATCTATATATAGTGTCTTTTCCGTAAGCCGTAAGAGATTCTGATATTACGCATGCGCACTAATCCCATATTTTCATTTTGTTCTGTGATTATACTTCAAACTTCGTACAAGTAAGGAAAATGTTGAATAACATCAATTAAGACAGATTCTTCGGACATTTTTAAAACTCGGAATGCCAAATACCTATTTAAAAAAACTTGGATTTGTCACAACAATATTAACTATTTTAATGTAGAATTTTAGGTTAGATTTAGGTAGTTTGCATTGGCAGAAATCGTTTCTCTGTGACATACTTCTCTGTGCCACCAACAACAAAATCTATATATTCACACGATGTTTGCCGATTCTTTCCCGAGTACTCCCGATTCGATAACGATATCGGTAGGAATTAAAAATATACCAAATCTTATCGACTAGGTATAGCTTACGGCCTAAAGCCTCATTCACAAACAGCCAATTACAATTACAATTAGTACTTAGCATTAGTCGTAAAAGCTTGGCATGTGACATTCACAACCTTTAAATTAACGTTTCCACTGATACTTACACTTACACTTAGAATTAGTACCTTGCAAAGTCCAAGCTTTTGCCACTAATTCTAATTGAAAATCTCGGCGCGTGCGCGCTTGATGTCAACAAATTAAATGAATAAATGACAAATCACCTAACCTCAAATGTGTTGATTGTTTGAAATTATTATTGTGCAATAAACAATGTTGCCGAGCCGAAAAGCGCAGTTTCGGCGCAAAATATTGGATTCACTTGCTGTGACGTTGGGTCATCGGTTCCTTCAATTGGAAAAACAACGCCAGGTGTTTTGGTGGTTTTGACCAATTCTCGCAGATCACACGTGATCTGTGCCAATTCTTGCATGTCGAAATCTGTAAAATTGGCCACTGTTTCCATCTTGAACAGTTACCCAATAGGTGGCCACAGGAAGTATTTGACCTTCACTATGAACTAATTTTCGCTGGAATTCGACGATGTGAATAATGGCCAACACACGTTAATTTTCACCCTACGTCTAATATGAATTTTAAGTACTAATTGTAATTCTAATTGGTTGGTTGTGAATGTATCTTAAGTCTTACAGCATACTACAAATGGTTCTTAGATGGTTCTTATTTGTGTTGATTTTTGTTACGGCTTATAGTTAGGCTAAAGTTCAGCTTAACATTTATATATATATATATATATATATATATATATATATATATATATATATATATATATATATATATATATATATATATATATTATATAAAATGTTGTATTCTATGCAATGTAAGAACTAGCGCCATCTAATGTTGAGAGGACGAAATACGTATATGTCCTAGGACTTTATGATAGGGAACATTCAATAATTTGACTTAAAATTACAAATATGGATAGGTACTGCTACTATCCACTTCTAGATGGCGAAACTTAAGATTGGTTTGCATACATTTTTTTAATTAGCCTAAAATAACATGCATTGTAGGATTACAAAATTAGGGTAGGTAATACGTAGATAGAAATTAGGTTTGGTATTCTGCAGAAAACCTGACAATATCTATATCTAATTTCACCCCAAATATAATACTCTACTATCCCTGGTGCCGAAATTGTGTGGAGTGATTCATACATAATATCACACCACCATCACAATTGAACGGTCTGCCTATTTGCAATGGATCACAGAATTTCTTAGTGTGCAAATTTGTGTACACTCTATAGAAATTGTGGGCAGAACTCAGTAGTAACCGGGTCTATCGCTCTCATTGGTGAGTTTTAGGCGGTTCTAAATTAAATTAAATTTCATTGGTCAAAGGTAAAGACGCGGGATTTCCTTGGATATATTGACGCATGCGTTGTTTCATGTATGTATGTTTTGGCGCGACAGTGGCGTTTCATTGTGTCTTATGTATGGTTGATTCGCGATATAAATTAATTATAATATTGTGTTATACGCGAGTGTTTAGTGTTTTTATGCGATGGAAGCGACGAATGCGAGTAGTAGTGGTTCTAAAACCAATAATTCCAATCGTAAGGGACCGAATTTGAGAGGAGAACTGAAAATGATCAAAAATGCCTTCTCTAAAATGATGCGCCTATGGAATTTCGTTTCCTTCGCACCTCATCTCCCTGAGCCGTCCATATGCTGGTGATGAATCACTCCACACTCTTTCGGTACTAGATATAGATATGATACAGTTACAAAAGCTGGGCAGTTAATTTGATGCTTGCCTGCGAAGAGCTTTTATGTATAGTTTTATGTTTTATTTAAACTTCTAGAAATTATTTCCCAAATATCCAACATGTCACACATATAGCAATGACGATTTTAACATTTTAGTCAGAAATCACAACAGTCCTTAATAAACTTTTTGAAGCAAGTCTTGTATCTTGCATACTTTACATACATAATATCTTACTTAAGTAAGTAAGTAAGTCATGGTGTATTTTTTTATCATTATCACATGTATGGAAATAATTAATTTATGTCTACATTGTTGCCTAGACCAAGGTGAACATATTTCAGTAATATGTGTTTCTTCCCACATCTTCCTTCTACATCATCAGCATCAACAGAGAAAACGCTTACTGCTTTAAAATTCTGCTTCTTTATATACATAGCCTAAAACAAAATGAAGTTTCGTACATTTAGCTACTTCTTGTAGTTTATCATATCATATTCGGTATATTCTTTTTTACTAGCTTCTGTAATTGAGAAAAACCTTTTCTCTAAATTATTAATTTAAAATTTTATTAAACAAAATTGGCTCGAAATTCAATATACCTTATATGAAAATACCTTATAAACATAAATAAAAATCAAATTACCTTTTCCTTTACAGACCTTTTGTCGTCGTAGCCAATCCATTTACCTTCAAGGTATTTGTAGGGATTCCTTTGTTCGGTGTCCCATACCCTCGTCCAATTTTTGTAGTTCTTGCAAATCTGTAAGTCACAAAATACATCATTACCGATTGTGTAAAATCTCTTCAAAAATTCACAGACCTTGCATCTTTCGCAAGTATCTTATGCGTATTGAAAATACCAGATTCAACTATAATGCTTTTGGAGTCCACATTTAATTACTTGTGGCTAGGATGATAAGACAAATAAAAATAGAATAAAAAAATTCAAACTTTTATCAAATGTAGGTAATAATACCACACCTATATAATAATTTTGAGATATGATAATGTGAATGTTCAACTGATATGCTTTACGCGTTATTTAATTTTACGATTTCCATATGAAATGTAGCCTGAAATAGATCTATTATGCAGACAGATATATAAATAGTACTCTTTATGCAGGCATTTAGAGGAAATATTAGTATTCGTTGCAAGAAGTTTAGAAGTAAATAATAGTGGAGAATGATACAAAAACATAAAATCGGAGACATCAAAGTTGCAGAAAAATTAAAATATTTATTTTGTGAATACCTACCTACTTAAACAGGGTGATCCGTTTTACGACAGCAGATCTTTACCAGACGACAGTTCTCAAAAAATAATGGTAGTTTCTTATATAAAGTATGGTTGAATTCGGTTTCCTTTACTAAAATAATTGATTGGTCTGGTAAATTCCCGCTGTTCAAAATTGGACCACCCTGTATACTAAATCAATTACCACAAATTTTCAAATATATATCTACAAAAATTTTCAAATATATATATTTCAATCATATATCATATATCTACATATGATAAATCATCATTGTTATTAACGTAAATATTAATAGGTTATTTTCTTAATGTATTTATAAAATTCCAAAGTCACAACAATAAATAATAAAACACGTAACTCTTTAATTATTTCGGAGTAGTATCTCACTCTACTATCCGCCTCTTTCACCCACGTATGTGAACAGCATTCGGGCTGGCACGGCAACTGAACATAAGTGCTTACTCCTAACTAATTGGAGAACGAGCAATGTCTAAGATGCACCTTCTATAACACTCGCGAATAAACACCTACAAAAAAATTATTCTTATGTAAATCGACCTGGCGGATCTGATTTTGGAGTTCACCAGACAATCCGGAATTGCAAAACTGGTCAAAATCGACAATTTCTGAAAAATCTCAAATTTTATGGAAATATTTTTTATTTTTTTATTTTTATTCAACACCCTATACCCATCTTCCCTAGTGTAAGTCCTATTAAATTGAAATGTTTAGAAGAGCCAATTAGGACCTTTCTTACTTATATTGACATGACAGAAATGCAAAAAAATAGTAATATTTTTGTTTAGTGTCACCAGTAATATTTTTTAACAGACTTCAAAAAAAGGAGGAGGTTCCCAATTCGATTGCATTTCTTATTTTTTCTATGTTTGTTACCTCAGGACTCCGTTATTTATAAATCGATTTCAAAAATTTTCTTTTTAAAGTACTCCTTCTTTTAGGAATTTTAATTTTGTTGACATTGGACTTTGGATTCCGAAGATATACCGGGGAACTCACCAGATATATAAGAAGAAATGGCGAATGCACCGATCACAACCCTAATTTATAGATATTTAAATTAATTAAAAAAATATATAAAGAAGATACTTACCCGTTATATATCTGAACGTATATACGGAAACGAATAATTTAGAAGTTGTATAAGATCTTTCGCCTTTATTGAGGCTCTTCAGAGTGATGTACAATTTATTTAATTGGTAGTTTATACTTGAATTTACCATTAACACCTACCATTATCACAGTGACATCGTCCATTATTGGAAAGACGATCGCGAATTAATCTGAGACGGGTGGTCGCGTTTTCGATGTTTTCACTGTTTAATACTTTTCTATTACAAGCCCGCATGTTGGAAAGTCTCTTTTTACTCATTTCGCTCTCTTTTAAAATTGCCTTGGATTACATTTCCTAGTTTGAGATAGGCGTTTTTCCCTTTATTCGCTTTTCTCACTTAAACGGCGCTGCCTCATATAGGCAGGGCTTTTAGCCTACCCATATTCGTATTTGATAAACTAGTTACATACAGAACGTAATACACTGACAAGCAGGAAATAAACAAATTACATACAAATCGCAACATTGACTGAAAATCAAGAAATGAAATATTTCTTACAAAAATACAAGAACAACTTCGAAAAATTATATATTTCAAAAAAATTGCAGAAAAAGTAAAAAATAATTACGTTATTCATTCTTACTTAGAATACAATCAATTTATACAATTATTGTTATTTTTGGAGTCTGTGTTAACCAGCCAAGGTTAACTAACGTGTTTGCTTACAATTGAAAACAACTGCCTAAAGCGACAAATAAACGTGAATTCAAACTTCTAGTCGAATACAATTAGAGATGTATACCTACGCTACTTCGTTATACATTTGTAAACCTTGTCTGGCACCGACTCCAAAAATAATAATAATTGTATTTTATTGGCTTTTCTGTTTGGATGGTCTGTTTTGTTGTTTTGCTAAAAGTATTTAAAAAAAGTTTGACACGAAATTTGTCAAAGATACAGGAACAAATACTCGATCGAGAAAACTTTTTTGTTTTTAGATAGATGTATATAGTAAGCGACAAAGTTGTAGCCAAAGAATCAAAGGAACAACACAATATTACTGGTGACACGTACATTTTTTGCCCTTCTGTCATGTTAGGCATGATAACAAAGGTCTAAGTTGGCTCTTCTCTCGGACTTGGGGAGGGTGATTATTATAGTAAAAATTTAAAAAAATCCATATAATTTGAGATTTTTCAGAAAATGGCCATTTTGACCAGTTTTGCAATTCCGGATTGCCTGGCGAACTCCAAAATCGGATCCGACAGATCGATTTACAGAAGAATAATTTTTTTAGGTGGTTATACGCGAGTGTTATAGAGGGTGCATTTTAGATATCTTAGACATTGCTCGATCTTCGACTAAACGTATAATATTATACTGCGTGACCTCGAGATCTGCCGAGGTCACATACATTTTTCGTGAGACGGGTCCCATATATACGCGCCCAGTAGTATTTTCAATACTAACATCTACAAGTCATGAAATAGAAGCAGAAGTAAAAAGTCTTTCAATTCTATGTTTAATGTTCTTACGTCAGAATAAGGAACAAGTCTTGATCTGACTTCCGTGTCAACGTCACTGTGAACCAGATGGTCATCTCTGTTTTTAAGGGTAAAATGTCTCCCAAAAAATGCAATGCTCAAGGTAAACTTATTTACGTCGATCCCGTAGCTCAGCCAATTGTTGTGAGCTGCATGTATACTATTCAGCTCTTTCTGCCACTCCCTTTCCGTGGAGGAATTGTAGAGGGGAGAGAACTGTCCGGTATAGGTATCAGACTCCGAAGCGAAGTTGTAGGATTTCACGATGATCCAGTCTAAAACACTTAGTTAAAACAAATGTAAATACTATAGTACATAAATATAGAGCCTAGCCTAATGCAAAATTTTATTATCTCGTTTTTGGTATTGATGTATGTAGGAGTAGACATCAGATGATATCTTGAAAGGTTTGTATAAAAATATATTTTATTTCAAAAGCTTACTTATTCATTTCTCCTATATGATAATTTAAGTATGTAGGGGTATAATATACACTAGCAGTGAAAAGCCACCCTCGTTGTTTAAGAACCTTGCTGAGTTCTTGAAGTAGAGTTCTATACACAGCCTGGAAGAAATAATCCTAATATTATTTTTCTCTTTGAAGTAACAAGTTTGGTAACAATTAAAAATCTGTTATACTAATCATTTTAAGTGTAAAAGTATCACTTAACAAGTCTAAATTAACAATACCAAACGCTTTGCGTTTACTTTAGCACGATTTAATTACAGCTGGTCGTGTTTTAAATTTCGACTATACTGGAATTTAGGAAGTACAAAAGGGTTATGTTTATATACTTATTAAAGCTGGGGCATGAAGATTACGGCGAAGATGTAGTTGAAGATGATTCAGAAAAAAAGTAGAATGAAGAAAATAATTTGAAGGATGGTGGTGGACAAGTGCACAAGTGGTGGACAAAGCTTTTACTTTGAAGCTGATGTTTGCAAAGGAGTATCTACAAGGTGTTGCTAAAGGGTTCTTCGGTTCAAGAGAAACTTTATACTAAGAGTTAGGAAATATCAGTAATAGAATCCTTAAAGAAATTTAGACTTTACTTGTTAGGAATTAAATTGAACCTTATGTTGTGAATTATTCAAGAAGACAAGGAGAAATTAACGACATAAGTATGTTATTTTATACTATCAATTAATAATGTGACTAATAATGGTAAATTCAATGAAACAGTTGCATTGGGTTCAGGATTATATCTCATGTCACCCTTATTTATGGAGCAACTTTCTGAAATTTTAATGACTGTAACTGTTAAACCTCTTATTTTTGATAATATTAATAAAATCACCTTATTCCCAGGAACGTCCCAATCGATGTCCAAACCATCAAAATTATTGGCATCAAGGTAAGATGTAACACTCTCTATGAACTTTTTCCGCTTGAAGTCATCGGCTACCATAGTAGGAAACGCTTCTTCGCTATTTCCAGTAGCATCTGATCCATAAATACGTAGTAAGACTTTCAGATTTCTGTTTTTTGTCTTCATCTCTGTCACTCTGTACAATAAACCTGTCAAAACCCAAACAATAATATTCTTTTTAAAGTTCGAGATCAACCTCTCAGAAGAGAACTTACTTCTATTCGCGTCTTTTATAAATGGGTCATCGGAAGTCTTCAAGCTACCATCTGACCAGACTCCAATATGAGAAAATATCACATGTGTGCATAAGGAAACATTAAAGTTATCAGGAACAGTCACACCCTCAGTTATTCGAGATATATCATAGACGCAGATTACTTGTATAGACGTCTTGACTTCACTTGTAACAGATTTATCAGCATCGTTTAACCTCTGACATCCTGGGGCTGTGGCTCCCCAAGAACCATTCACGCATTGCATAGAATGCTTGAAACCTTTAGCAACAAAGCCAATAGGACATGAGAACACAAGAGTGGCGCCTTCGATAGCTTCTGTGCAGATTATCTTCTCCCCTTCTTTGCTCCTACATTCGATAGAAGTTCCAGGGGGCAACTTCGGATCTGGGCACAGCACTAACAAATATTGATAAGTATAGCACATGAATTACACTTTCTGATATTATTAATGAGTGAGGCCGTTGACTGAAGGAACTAGAAATATGCGCACGTCTGTGCGCATAATATTGGTATCATCTCATTAGATGATAGGCAACGCAGCGGTAGTGTTTCGGGTATCCCTGGGAAAACCAATAAATGAAGAGGTTTCATTTTAAAGACACTTTATATGTTTACATAATACATTGAAGATTATAACAGCTTGGTATAATATTTCACGTCTACTTGCTTCCTTCAGTCAACGGTGCAACTGAACAGATTGTTCAAATTTGTAAGAAAGTCTCTGAAGAAACAGTGGAAATAATAACAATGTTCTTCCTTTCAAGAATCTACTCACATTGGCAAGTTGGCATATTCGCTGGAGAGTCACACTGAAGAATTGATCCATGCGAGGACAACTTATAACCTTTGTCGCATGACACCCTCAGAATGCTATTGGAAGGGACAGTCTCTCCTGGTTTTTTATCATTTTTCTCAATTACCCACTTGCCGTTTTCAGGGTACGCAGGAAGAACGCAGTCCTTCACGTAGTACTGGTACTTGGACAGCTCCCTATCGATGTATTCGTAGTAGAAGGATATCTTGGTGTACAGGGCATTTTGCTGGATGTCGCACATTCCCTTGGAATCTACTGGAGCTAGACTGACAAGTCCGTGGATGTAATATCGATTATCCTCAGAATTTTTAAAGTAAAATCCGCTGCCGCTGTCACCACTGCATACGCTTTTGCTTTGATTATAGAATCCGGCGCATATTTTGTCGAAAATCTTGTATCGTTCAGCCCAATCTCTAGGTAACTCCTGGGCGCATGTCGTTTCATATTTGTAGGGTATTTCCAATGTTCTGAGCTCTTCAGATGGAAGGCCTCCTTCCATGACTCCCCACCCAGCTACCTGTGAACGCCATTAATATTTTGAGACAATACTTAACAACACAAGGCCAGACTTACCACTCCAATGTTACCAGCTTGCAGATAGATGTAGTTTACGTCATTAAAGCAAACCGGTTGCACTAACTCGTTGAACGTGAATGTTCCCTTGGTGACTAGTATCGCCAGGTCACCGATATACCGCCTCTGGTCAGCTTTGAATTCAGGGCTGACTACAATGTTGGAAAGCTATAAAGATATTATTTAAATTCGAAACAATCAAAAGTATCAAGAATTTAAGTAGGCTATGGTGTACCAGTGTGGTTCAAATAGGACTGGCAGACATAAGTATAATCTAAACATATAGTAGACAATCACTACTGGCCTGAAATATTATAAAACAGTTGAAGGATCAGTATGAAGATATCACCAAGAGAGCTTCCTAGATGAACAACGTCTCCTTATGTTGGAGTAAAGGACACTCCCAGTGCGTTAAAAAAAAGAAGCTGAAGTCTGAATATTTTTGGGCCTTGTCCTTCCAGTACATTGTAGTACCTTGTGCTATCAGTACTAATTGCAGCAATATTACAAATTATGAAGGAAAACACCCATCAAGAACATAGGAAGTTGTGGGATGAAATAATAGCTGCTGATGCCGGCTGTCTAGAAGTAAATAGACGCAGTCCATATCAATCTGTTATATAAAATTGGACAATACAAATGGACTGAATTAAAGTAGTAACTGGTCCAGGGATAGTCGGTACAAAATTAATTCTAAAATGTGGAAATAGTGTCTCAATTCATAGTGGGCGCATTACAGTAACAAATACACCAGAAGCTCGCAAAAAATGTAATCTGAGATATATCTTCACTAACTATTAGTGAATTACATCATAAAACCACAATAATTAGTTCTGGGGGTGGAGCGGAACCCACCAAAAAAACCACCCCCCTGGTGAGAAAACCATTATTTCGCGAGTATCTCGTTAACCGTTGAAGATATAAAGAAATTGCCTATTATAAAGAAGTAAGCTTGACTAATTTAGTAAAAAAAGTTCTCTTTTATTTTTTTATGTATACCACAATTTTCGAGAAAATCAATATTGAACGCCACAATGCGTCAAAATTCTCTTCTTTTTTCTACCCGAGACACGTAGTATATAATTTTAAATGGTATGAATAAACAATATAAGTTCTTACCTTTGTTTCTAACCTAAAGGTCTCTTAATGTCGACATTTATTATTGTTAGAGAGGAAAATATCAGTATTTGCAGCAGCTTCGTAGTAAATATTTGGATGAAGCTTAGCTACTTGAATAGTTTACAGTCCAGTTAGAACAATAAGAGGACAAATATTAATGAACCATATTATTACTATGAACTATGAAATTAGGCTTACTTCTAAATATTGAGCTTTAGGATCTCTAGGGTCTCGATATTTGTTATAATACTTTCCAGCTGCGACTAGGTATGCCTCCTTTGTTATGACGTCAGCATAGTCATTGGTTACACAGTGGGCAGCTGAAAATTAATATATATAATTATTGGATATTATTATATTTTTTCATTTGGCAATATTGGTGATATAGCTGAATTTACATAGAAGTAAGGCTAGGGAGTTATTGATAGATGTGAATCAGAAATCAGTACCAAAAAGAAGTATGTAAGCAGCTACTCTGCTATTATTAATTTTCTAATTGATTTGATTTATATATATATATATATATATATATATATATATATATATATATATATATATATATATATATATATATATATATATATATATATATATATATATATATATATATATATATATATATATATATTGGAAATAAGTTGGATTAAGTAACTCGGTTAAATGAATGATGACCTTACCAGTAAGCACTACTCTCTGACTTATTATGGATCCACCGCAAACGTTTACAAATGTGTCATTTTGCTTCTGATAAAGTGCTGTTACCCAAGGGAACTCTATAACTTTCTTCGCTTTTGCACCAAAGCTGAGCAGTATGGCATCATCGTTAATTTTTTTTCCGCATACTACAAATGCAATAAAATAAATAAAAGAGTTAAATAGATCTGATAGTTAAAAAATTCAAACCAATCTATGGTTATTCTTCTAGAATATATTTCAGATTGACTACGTGGACATTACCATACTAAGGTCCTTTATTTTCTTCTTTTCTTGCTTATCTTGGAAAGCTTCTCTTGTCAATAAAATAATATCTAATAGTTAATAATAGTAACTCATTTGGTATATGCAAAATATGTATATCTATATAAAACAAAGATACCTGTGTTATTTTTTTTACCCAAAGAGGCGAAGTATCAATACTAGTTTAAAAACGTACAGTGTAGGGGTGAAAATGTGGATAAAGTTGTGTTTCATCTGCCTAGTAATATGCACTAAATATAGATAGATTTACGTGTATGAGTACCGGTTTACGGGTTTGAGTGTATAGAAAAGTAAGGGTTTTGAAATCTAAAATGAACCCTTGTGGAACCCCTCATCCAAAGTTCTTTCCGTTGATAACTGATGGTTATAAGTTATACCTCACTATTTGTAGCTGCCCAACATTATCTATGGCATAATATGTTATCTGAAATTGTTTTGAATGAGTTCTTCGTTGTTTGGACCCTAATAATTTTAGTGTTTTTAAGAATGTCGATGATACGCTTATGAACCTTAAGTGTTTGTACTCAGTAGTTTGTGCAATTCTAGATAACCAGAGGTATATTTTCGATGACAGCGAAAAACGCAAGAATTAATGCGTTTGAACGGTATACAAAATATGGTTCGAATATATCGAAGAAAATATAAACATCAAGCATACCTGGTTGACACACTGGCTTGGGGAAATTCCAGCTGCCACCAGAGCACACTAAGCTCTTCTTGTACCCAAAAGGAGTTTCGTAATACGGGGCACAAGTGTATGAGAGATAAGTACCGTCAGTGGCTTTTTGGCAGCTCACTGCCTTGCCGTTCCTGTCTGCGCAGGTGGAGATGGTCGTAGTTGTGTTGAAAATAGGAGGACACAAAACTGAAATATTATTTTTAAAAACACTGGCAGCAGCGTTTTTGACAACAAACTTCGTTACCTTCGCATTCCGGCATCTTTCCAGGTATCCACTTGTTGGCACAAATGACATATGGAACTTCGGGGGTTAATATGTAGCCTATGTTGCACTCGAACTGAATAATGGTGCTGATGCTAACTTCTTGGCCGGGTTGGCCTTCGCCGTGCACCAGTTTCCATGTGCCATGGTCCGGATGAGGTGGAAGAGCGCAAGTCGAGCTAAATGTTAAAAATGTAATTTTATATAAATGTATTACCCATGTTATTACCTACCCATCAAAATATGAAGCTTTTTCCAAGTTAACCAACTTTGTATCCACTCTGTATATATGTATATATATATATATATATATATATATATATATATATATATATATATATATATATATATATATATATATATATATATATATATATATATATATATATATATATATATATATATATACACTCCCCGGCACAAAATTCCGTCACCCTAAAATTTTGCCCAATTTTGATGTTTTATAACTTTTTTATTTTTCATCTGATTTTCATAAATTTTACCAGTCTGTAGATCAGTTCATTGTGTGTCTTTTTAATTATTGTAATAAGTCATATTTTTCGTCCAGGCAATATTATACAGGGGTAAATCAAAGTGTTGTTTTTTGTCGTAAACTCAAAACACCCTGTGGAAAAATTGAGGCGAATAATTTTGTTTACAAACTGTTTGCTGCCATCTTAGACGTATTGTAAACATTTTGTTTTTTGATTCATCCCATTATCTCATTTCTTCTGCGAGCAGCAAAATTTTAAATGAAACGCTGATTTCAAGCTTATTTTTATTAACAAAAACATCCACTAGGTATATCACAAAATTAATTAACAAAGACAAATTTTAATAACGTGTATGTCCTCTCGCAGCAATGACAGCTTGCATTCTTCGTGGCATCGAATTAATAAGATTACTTATTCTGTCTTGAGGAATAGCCTGATATTCTTCTGTCAGCGCCAGCCGTAAGTCTTGCAAGGTTAGTGGTTGCACAGGATGGCGACGGAGTGCTCTTTTAAGAACATCCCAAAGATGTTCGATTGGGTTGAGATCCGGGCTACATGCGGGCCAGTCCAATCTTGGAAGTCCAACCTCATCCAGATATTCGCTCACTACCCGTGCAACGTGAGGTCTAGCATTATCATGCATTAATGTAAATTGGTTCCCAATGAAAGGAGCAAATGGAACAACAATTTCTTGGAGGATTTCCTCCGGTGGGCGGTTAGTGCTCCATTTTCAACAAATACAAGGTCAGTACGTGCATCGGTAGAAATACCCGCCCAAACCATGACTGAACCACCGTAATATTGCAGTCGCTCAGATATGATGCAGTCTGCATATCTTTCATTTCTACGTCTGTATACCCGTTCACGACCATCCGGCGACCTTAAACAAACCCTGGATTCATCTGTGAATAGTACGTTTCCCCACTGTTCTATAGTCCAGTCAGCATGCGCTCTTTCAAATCTCAGTCGGTGTTGTCGATGCCGAGGAAGCAATTTTGGACATACTGCTGGCCTTCGTGAATGCAATCCTGCTTCTAACAATCTTCTACGTATCGTTCTTTCACTTACACTTACTCGACGTGCCATTTGCAAGTAATTTTTTAGATACACAGCAGTAGCTCTTCGATCTCTTAAAGAACTCATAATGACAAAGTGATAATCAGCTTGAGTGGTCATTCTCCTTCTGCCAGAGCCTTGCCGCCTAATAAGGTTTCCCGTCTGTAGATACCTATTCCAAACATCACAAACTGTAGACCGCGCAATTCCCAGAGTACGGGAGACATAACTCTTATTGCGGCCATCCTCTATTAAGGCAACAATTCTACCTACGTCTGCTGTAGTTACCATGATGACAACACACTAAATTAACTGTACTGTCAAATATTCTGTCACAATAACCGCGTATTTAGCCAACGTCGATGTTTTTTAATTAAAAATGATAAAATTAACAGCGTTTCATTTAAAATTTTGCTGCTCGCAGAAGACATGAGATAATGGGATGAATCAAAAAACAAAATGTTTACAATACGTCTAAGATGGCAGCAAACAGTTTGTAAACAAAATTATTCGCCTCAATTTTTCCACAGGGTGTTTTGAGTTTACGACAAAAAACAACACTTTGATTTACCCCTGTATAATATTGCCTGGACGAAAAATATGACTTATTACAATAATTAAAAAGACACACAATGAACTGATCTACAGACTGGTAAAAAATTTATGAAAATCAGATGAAAAATAAAAAAGTTATAAAACATCAAAATTGGGCAAAATTTTAGGGTGACGGAATTTTGTGCCGGGGAGTGTATATATATATATATATATATATATATATATATATATATATATATATATATTATATATATATATATATATATATATATATATATATATATATATATATATATATATATATATATATATATATATATATATATATAAATTATCTTCTAGTTTCTTATATATATATATATATATATATATATATATATATATATATATATATATATATATATATATATATATATATATATATATATATATATATATATATATATATATATATATATATATATATATATATATATATATATATATATATATATATATATATATATATATATATATATATATATATATATATATATATATATATATATATATATATATATATATATATATATATATATATATATATATATATATATATATATATATATATATATATATATATATATATATATATATATATATATATATATATATATATATATATATATATATATATATATATATATATATATATATATATATATATATATATATATATATATATATATATATATATATATATATATATATATATATATATATATATATATATATATATATATATATATATATATATATATATATATATATATATATAGTAAATAAATATATTTAAGCACAAAATTACATAATATCGATCTATGTTTTCATTGCAAAAGATAACAGCTCCCACTGGAAATTTTCCTCATATTTGATTTGCACGTGTTTGTGTCTAATAATATCCGACTATAAGCCATTGATATTCAAACACCAAGCAATTTATATGAATACAGGTTTTAAGTACATATTTAATGTATATAGTCATATAGTGCTTCAAGAATCGTTGTTGTTAACCAAACATAGTTGTGACACTAACACTCCAGCTGGAATATCTCTAATGACTCTATAACGTAACGAACAAAATGCTTTTTACCTATATAAAGGGTACTTACCCCGCATCTCTGCTTTGCCTAGTTACATTAAAACTACCAAATAAGCCGTTACACTCAACTTTGCAGGATCCGAGGATATCTAAAACTCAAAGCAATAGATCTAACAATGCACTTTAATTGCTAATTGTTAGCATGACACAAAGAAATGTAAATGTGTTGTTAGTCCATTATCATAGTAGGAACTCACCAATAATTAAACATAAACTAAATAAACAAAGTCTTTGCAAACTTCCCATTATAATATAGGTGCAGTAAGATGCAAGAGCAAACCAGTATTCCGTTTGTAAATCAGTTACCTACGAGCATACAAACATATCTTCATCGCATCATTACAATCTTATTACCTACTGGCCTGACTGGTTGACCTGCACAGTGCACATGTGTTATCTGCATAAATATGTAGATTGTTTACGTAAAATTAGTAATAATACACAAAATATAATTAAAATCGATGCATTTGCATTTAGAAACAACAATATTTCACACAAATCAACACAGTTAAAGTCTCCTGCTTTGCATGTCTAATTTCCCTCACAGCACCACAGTCCAGCGACGGCTTAGGTATCCCGGGACCAGTTACACATATCCATAAGACATCCCATAAGGGCCCGTCAAATATTAATTGAAGTGACTAAGAAACTTTACTACAAAACCGAATTATTAATGCCACTTGGAAAGTATGTAATCGAAGGAAAATCAATCACAATAGTACGGTAAATAAAGATGAAATGTTATATGAAGAACCTGACTTATTTTTTATAAATACTTCAAACATTTGCCTGTGCATTGGGTTCACCAATGTACCATTGCTGTATTAGTACTTGAAGATTTAGAAAAAACCATAATTCTAACATTAAAATATAAAACATCATTTTTCAACCGTTATGTTGATAATTGCATAACTGCATTTCCAATTGATCATAATTTTCAGTTCTAAATAAATTCAACAGTTATCATCAAAAAATACAATTTACAATTATGTGATGCTCTTTCCATGTCGTCGGTAAAGTATAGAGCGCCAAAATGTGCTTTTTCGTGTACAGTTACCACGTTACCCCAAAGATGGCACAATGGAGGCCTTAGATAGCTTCTAGCTGGAGATAGGAAATGTCGAGAGGTCACGTAATTTACAGGGAATAGAGAATAATGCCTTAAACAATGAGACAACTCTATTGTTTTAATCAATTTATTCTATTTACTTAAAAGTCTATCTAAATACGCAAATCTATCTACATTCTACATATTTTACATTTACATAAAATTATCTTTTGAAAAGGCGCAAAAGGGCGTTAAAAGGGCGCAAAAAGGCGTTAAAATTTTGTAATCAATCGCTACCATCCGAAGACAAACCCTATTTTATATGTGTAATTCTGTACCTGTAATTTGCGGTAATTTGAGTGCGGTAATTTGATCAGAGATCCGCTGCACATAGGCCCCATTGGACCCCTTGTGCTTCCTACGTGAGGGAAATGTCTCCCTAGGCCATCGACCAGCTTAGCGTTGTAAAAAAGGTGATGATGTTGCCTACTGACATTTCCCTTAATAGGCCATAGAAGGCCAACGTTCCCCCAATATAGATTCTCTGGTCGATGACGCGGTGGGATATTCACAAAGTACGTGCTCGACCGTTTCATCTTCTTGATCACATCCTCTGCAGATGGGTGTGTCACTTTGTCTCATGTTATAGAGGTGCTTCCTTATCCGGCAGTGTCCTGTTAGGATTCCTGTTACAAATCGTAGTTTTCCCCTAGGCATTGTCAGATAATTCTTCGCCGTCTCTTCGCTGAGATATCTCAGGAGATTTCTCGCCAGCTGACAGCTACTTGTTTCATCCCACAACGTCTTAAATTTCTTGTGGGTGTTTACCTTTATTATTTGGAGTTTCGCTGCAATTCGTAGTGTACTTGAAGGACCAAGCCCAAGAATTCTCAGGCTGGCTGCCTTCTTGGCCAGTTTGTCAGCTTCTTTATTGCCGTTGCATTATGAGTGTCCTTTGACCCAACATAGGCAGATCTTATTCATCTGACAGGCTCTCACAACTGCTTAGTGACATTCCCATGTTGACCAGACGTACCTCATGGTACCTCTGCAAGACGGATTGAATTAATTTTTTATGTAAAATGATATATCTTTTCAATAATACTGATACTTATTGGTGGAAGTACGTTTTTGAAAAATGAATTTAACTAAATTCAAAAACCGATGAGGGATTGTCGATTATAATTTAGAAAACCCCTTACCCGTAGTAACAGCATCACTTTTAACAAATATTGAACTTCTGGTAGAAGAATGCTTTTCTTCAGTAAAACGTGCTATTATTAATAGAAAAGTGCAATCATATAAATAAAATTTTATTAAACGATTTTTATAAAAGTTCCTCAATATGTGAGTAAAATATCATGTCATTCCTTAAGATTCCGTAATCCCCTATGTACACTTTTTAGTAAAATCTGCTTCTCTCCACATTTTCCATGGACATCGTCACCATCTACAGGCCACATATTAACTCCAAGGAAACCATTATTTTTTATATACTGGGCCTGAAACAAGCAAATCAAAGAATGAGGGGGTAGTGTTCATTGAGGGCGCAATATGAGTTGCCGCCCCAATTATTATCATTATTATTAGTATTATTATTATTGTTAGTATGCTGCACGTACCTTAAGTAAAACTGATTCTGAATCATCATACCCAAACCATTGGGTGTCAGAATATTTATACGGGTTCTTTTGCTCATTATCCCAAACTCTGGTCCAGGAACTATACATCTCACAGATCTGAAATATATGTAATTTGATTAAATTTCTGATATATCTACTAAGAACTAACTATTCACAGGTCTCTGTCTGATCAAACTCACCTCAGAATACCTGAGAAATCCTTCATACTCTCCAGGGCCAGCCCCATTAATCGGGGCACGAATTCCGTGATTTTGACTGTCTCTGAGAGTGAAGGATCTGCCATAAAAAGCGATCCCCAGGACTAGCTTATTCTTTGGCACTCCAGCTGCAATCCAGTTCTTTCCAGATGCATCCACGTTCAGATGCTGCTTTTCCCAATCGTATTCCGTGGACGAGGCATATAAAGGTGAGTTCTGACCGGTGCGTTTGTTCCAAACGCCAGTCATGTCGTACGTTCTCACGTTCACCCAATCCAAGATTCTAAGGAATACGTGACCCCCCATAAAATATGGGGTTGAGATTGTAGTAATTGAATTATTTTAATGTGACGTTTATATATTTTATAAACATATAAATTATACTGAGCTTACTTACTGAGCCATCTGACTGCCATCATATCCTGTATCACCTGGATCTGAACGAACGCTTCCTGTAAGCAAGAACCCATGTGGCTGAAAGGCTCTTCGCAGATCCTTGAGCAAACTTATATAATTGACCTAAAATAATGTAAAGAAACATACTTTGTGACCAGCAGGTATAGAACACACTGTGATTGCCCAAACACTGCAACCAGATTGCTTAAATTTTTACTTACCTTATCCTCAACAGCTGGTACAAGCCATTCTATATCTAATCCGTCAAAATTATATGTTTGCAAATACTTTTTAGCATCTTCTGCAAAGACTGATCTCTTACTAGAACTGGCTGCCATAGATGAGAATAGTGAGGCATTGCTTGCGCTAGATCCTCCAACGCTTAAAAACACCTTCAACGTTGGGTTCAATTTCTTCATATCAGTTACGCGATAGTATAAACCTAGAAGAAAATATTCGAATCATTGTTTTGCATATGTCAGTCAGTGGTATAACAAAGAGCCCCGCAGACCCCACATCAAGCTTAATAATAAATATTTTAAGACTAACGTAAATGATGGCATGCCTTTTCGATACGTACGTAAAAAAAGTATTTATTTGTGAAAGTCTAGGATTCAGGTGGCAAGTACATAATATATTTATTTATCCAAAAAGGGTTGTAAACTGAATAAGGCCGGCGGCAATAAATTAGCAGCGACAGTCGACAGCAATCTATGTGAGCTGAATACAAAATGTCATCACCCAATCCGAACTATTTGATGTGATACGAGACTTTTTAGAGAGATTTTTTAATGCATGTTTCTCAAAAGGAAAGCAATAAAATAGACGTATTCAATTCGGACTTGTCCCTTTATAGTGACAAAATAATATACTCTAAAAGGAAAGAGAATATTTAGAAAATTGAAACCTGCAAAACAGCATAATTTCACCAAAGACGAAAAAGAGCGGTCAATTAGTAGCAGTAATTAGTTATATCGCAAACGCTGGACTTCCGGTAGAGAGAATATGGCTTTGTTATTACCCTAAATTGAACGCTGCATATTTTGAAGCATACTGGCGTTCTGCAGACAGGAACGTAAAACATTTCAAAGACTCGTTGTGCAAAGGGATTAAAGATTGGCAAGGATTTTCCAAAAAAAGTGTACGAGCTCCTTTAGTTTATGATTCATGAAAAAAAGGTCACGTAGATAACTTGTTGGAATTCGGTAATCAACAAAATATACAGAGATGGAAAGAAATAATTAAACGAAGAATTGACGTAATTATTTTGTTGGCCACATGTGATTTACCTTTTCATAATCATAGAGAGGGCACTGTTTCAATTAACAATGGCAAATTTATATCTATTTTAGGGCTACTTGCCAAATATGATCCAATATTGGAATGACATCTGATTTTTCAATATGTTGTTAGGACCACTACCAGTAGTGTATATCCAAGTATGCAGCTTCAAAAGACCTGTGTTAACTTGGTAGCACTCGAAAAACGCGAAATTTTCGCACTTTTTTCGGTTTTTTTCACTATATCTTGTAAACTATGCGTTTGTTCATAAAGCATTTAAGTAGATTAGTATTTTGAAGTAGATTAAATTTTCTATAATTTGAGAATAGAACCAGCTCTATAGGTATAATATTTACCAGGATACAGCCCTCCAAAAATCGGCAATTTTTCCAAAAAAGTGAAATTTTAAGATTTGGTCAACGTTCGTCCCCGAATTCGGGGAAAATTTTACGGATAAATTCATAGGGTAACAGGAAGATGAAGATGGGAAGATGGTAACTATTATACCTACGGAGCTGGTTCTGGTCTCAAATTGTAGCAAATTTAAAACTAATCTACATTTAAAACGTAATAACATGTTTAATGATAGTTTAGAAAGTATAGTGAAAAATCCGAAAAAAGTGCGAAAAGTTCTCGGTTTTTCGAGTGCTACAAAGTTAGCACAGTTCTTTCGAAGCTGAAAACTTGGATATACACTACTGGTAGTGGTCCTAACAACATATTAAAAAATCAGAACTAGCCGTTAGTTTGTGATTTTAGCGATTTCTACTGTACGAGTATTTGACTGGCCTATTCCACCCACATCATTTCAACTGAAATTAGAAGAAAAATTGAATGAAATGAAACAAGATTTTTTACAAGATACTTCAAGATATTTCAATATAATTCGCCATATGAGAACAAACTTTGCAATAGAGAAAAAGCAGTTATTTTGGCAAATTCCTTGCCTCGTTTGTTCAATATCCTGTTTTTGAAAATTAAAGAAAGAGGAAAGTTTTATAATGAAGAGAAATTATTATGATGAATTATTGGAAGATGAAGAGATTAAGCGATGCGGACAACTTTTTAAAGTGGAAACTTTTTTCTGTACATTAGATATTCTTTCCAATCAGTTGTAAGTAAGGTTTGAAAGTATCAATGCCATACAAAATAATTTTATTTCTGTAAATCCTGAGAAATTAACTTTTATTGTCCTTGTCCTATTCAAATTTTAAGCCTCAGAAAGGGACTTCAGATATTATTTCAAAATTAAAACAGTGTATGAATTTCCAGATAATTTATTAAGAAATTACCAGTGCGTTCCTTCAAATTTGCCAGACGTATCTAGTACAGTGATGTTATTTCTAACTTTACCAGTTAGTGTGGCATCAGCGGAATGATCTTTTTCAAAAATAGTAAAAACCCATTTACGTAACACCATCAAAAACGCCTTTCGGATTTATCCTTAATCAGTATCGAACACGAGTTTGTTGAAACATTAAATATCGATTAAATTATAAATGATTTTGCAAAATAAAACTCTAGGCGATCGGGTCGTTTTTTTATAATATCTAGCCTTATAGTACTTTGTGACATAATGTTTGTGTTGACTTGTCGAGTGTTTATGTATTTTACTATTTTCTGTCTCTTGAATTCTATGACGCCGCTCGATCAGTTCTACTTCCGTTACTAACATACACGGTAAGCGACATTATGCTGTTATAAAATTTATATCATATGATTACCTACTTTTAAAATTCATAAACCTGAACCCAATAGTAATGAAGATAAGAATTTAGCCACAGAAGTACTGCAGATCAAATAAAATGCATCGCGTTTTTTATTAGAATCTGTTTTGGATAAACAGTGATTTAATGCCAGATACTCAGGTATTTTTAAAAATTTAAATTTTTTAGCGTTTGCTTATACTAACTTCTATTTGTATAAAATTTATTAACGTTCAAGTATAGTGACTCAAGTTATGTACCTTGAGGCATTCCGCAACTTGAACTGATACCATGTATGAACTGATACCAATGTATGACATTTTCAACCATTTTAATCGTTTAGTTAACTTATGCCAAGGTCTTAGATGCTTGGTGACCCCTTGCCTAAATTAAGTAAGGCGTAAGGCAACTAAAGTGATAATAATAATAATAATAATAAAGGATTTTCAATTAATATAGTTGCTTGCGCTTTACCTCTTCCGCCTGTACCAAGATCAAGCTGCTCATCTTGAACTCTCAATTTTCCATCAGACCGTAATCCCACGAATGCATAAGTCACATAATCGCATAAACCAGCATCGAGGTCTTCGGGATTAGTACCTTTGTGTGACTGCCAACTAGCATAGCTGCAGATGACCTTCGTGGTACCTTTGTCTCCTTCGCGTATAGGAGATCCGTTGACTGGGACAATTTGCTGACACTTCGGAAGAGCGGCACCCCAGGAACCCCCCTTGCAGGTCCTCGTGGTTTTAGTGCCGTCGGAACACTTGTGCTTTAATATAGTGCCTTCTGGGGCAACGGAACAGCTGATTGCTGCTCCCTTCTGGTTTTGGCAGTTAATAGTTCCTTCTGCCGGGGTGTTTAAAGCCGGACACAACGCTGAAATTAAAAAAAAATGGATTAAAATGGATTGTATAGAACAAAGCCTACTGATATGAAGTTCTTGAACGCCAATACCATATAGTATAGTCACCATATAGTATATAGTAAACTAAAATAATAGCAGGTGACGCAAAATGATCTGGGTAAGTAAGTAATAGTAGGTACCACTTTTCATAGCAGGGAAAATTTGAGAGAATTGTGATCACGACTCAATAAGATGATGTATAGGGGGTGTTACAATTCCCTTCTCATAAGTCCTCCCTTCTGCATGAACTATAAGAATTCCTGCTCTTATTTAGATAATCTTACTGCTAGCCTGCTCTATTTTCTAGTTGCCCTATTCTAGTTGGTGTAGGTTTTAAAATTGCGTAGGTATTTTCTTGGTTATATCACCTGGTTTTAGCATAGTTTAATATATATTTCAAGGCAACCAATAACTCATTATCTGCTGCAATTTTTAAAAGATTGCTAAACTTGCAACAATCCCCTAAATGCTCTTCACAGAAATCTCGTTATATCAAATACATACAGCGGTGTTATTTAAGCCATACTTACGTAGACATTTGGGTATATCAGCTGCTGAGTCGCAGCGGACTTCAGTGATTTCAGGGGATAATCCAAAGCCCTGGTTACAGCTTACTCTCAAAACCGTATTTAATGAAACTGAATCTCCTGGCACAAAGTTCTGATTTGAAATCACCCAACTGCCATTTTTGGGAAAAGCAGGTAGCACACAATCCTCAACACTGTACTTAGAGATCTCCTTGTCTATGAAAGCATAGTAATTGACCACGTTAGTGTACAAGGAGTTCTGCTGGAAGTCACATTCTCCACGATTAGATGGAGCAACACTGACAATACCGTGTATGTAGTAGCGATTGTCCTCCGGGTTCCTGAATGCTAAGCCATTGCCGCTGTCACCTCTGCAAACACTCATATTCTTGTTTAAGAAACCCGCGCAAATTTTGTCCGGTAGATAATACTTGTCGGTCCACTCTTTGGGCAGCTCCAGAGCACACGTTGTTTCGTATTTGTATGGAATCTCCAGAGATCTCAGTTGCTCGGAAGCAAAGCCGCTTTCGTCTACTCCGAAACCACAAACCTAAAATCACCAGTTAATTGTTTTATAGCAGTTTGTTTTTCGTTTATAATGAAGTTATTTTTCTGTAGGGTTGTCAACCATTGTAGGGTTGACCCTTTAAGTCTGTCGTAGTACTAGCTCTAAGTGCTTTAGATATGTCTGTGATAAATATTGTAATTTAATTCTCTTCATTTCCGTTATTACAAATTAGGTAAGTAAAGCGATTAGGTATATAAACTAAGTACTATATAAACCAACGCAGCCGTCGTGTGATTTATTTGTCACACATTTCCTAAGGCTGTGGCCGACCATTCTTCACTCCCGCTTCTATGGAAACGTAGTGTCTGTTCACGGGAAATGTAGTGTCCGCGATTTCTCGGGCGCCAGTCTGTAAAGTACTGACTGGCGCCCGAGAAATCGCCACCACTGCCTCGGTCTTGTCCGCTCTAAGAGCGCCTGTTTATTAGAGACAAACATACTAGCGACAGTTTGGAGACGTTTTTAACAAATGAAAATGTTGACAATTATTCTGAAAGAACAAATAGTGATACTATTGTCACCAACATATTTAATATTATAAAGTGAGCTAATAGCTCTTACATCTATAACCTTTTTGATTCAATATAAAATTTAGAAATCTAAAAAAATAGACTCATAATCTATTTTCATACAATCAATGCAAAACCTATGGAACCATTTCATCTGTACCATTATCAGATGATATTATTCCCTATCATATTGCCATAATAAATGAAAATAGGTAAATACCTACCACTCCTGTTTTCCCTGTATGTAGGTTGATGCTGTTAACATTGTTGAAACATACAGGTTGTATAATATTACTCAAAACAAAAGATTTTCTTGTTATTATTATTGCTATGTCCGACAAAAACCTTCTGGACTCTCCTTTGTAGCCACTATGAACTATTATACGAGACACCTGAAACATAAATATATATCTTTGAATTAATACAAACTTCCGGTACATAGTGAGGTGCAAGCGATACTGTCGTGAATGTATTATGTATTGGTATGATTGATATACATGCAAGTATTAATAGTAAGGTGGCTTAGAGTTGTATTTCAAGATTAGGAAGAAGCACCAAATTTGGTATGAAGGTACTTTGGGGTATACCAATAAATGTTAGCCTAGGAGCCGTCTCGAATTTAAAAAATTTTTCATGTACAGCACCAAAATCCAAGATGGCCTATATAGTCTAATAAAGATCATTTTTTTCCAAAAAAATGTTTAGCAAGATGAAATTTTTAAGGCTTTTCGGGGACTGTCTCCCGAGTATCCAACCAAAGGATCACATTCAAACCCCCGTAATGAGGGGGTTTGAATGGTTTCTTATATATTTTTTTACAAAAAAGATGATGAAATGAGAAAATGAAAATAATAAAAGTTGTAGATAATGAAATTATCTACAACTTTGCAATATAATATATTTTTATAACTTTGGTATTTTAGCCTGTACAGTTAAGTATAATACGGGTGGTTTCTTATTATAATTAACTGTACAACTTGTCGTAGGGTAAAGTTATATCGGTGTCCTATGTGGTGCAAAAAAAATTGGGCAAGCTGAAATTTTTAGGGCTGTTTGCAGATTGTCTCCCGAGTATCGAACCAAAATATCACACGCGAACTCCCCTCGAGTTGTAGATAATAAAATTATCTACAACTTTGCTTCATAACATATTTTTGTCACCTCGGTATTTTAGCCTGTATAGTTAATAATAATAAGAAACCACCCCTATTATTATACTTAACTGTACAGGCTAAAATACCAAAGTTACAAAAATATATTGTGAAGCAAAGTTGTAGATAATTTTATTATTGACATCTCTTATTAGGGCCATTCTTTGGTAAACAAATAAATAAGAAACAACCTACTCCCCGCCTCTCTTAACGGGGGTTCAATAGTAGTTATTAGACTATCGGCCATTTTGGATTTTAGTGCTATATATGAAAATTTTTGGAAATTCCAAAGGATCTAGGCTAGTACTGTAATATTATTGGTATACCCTAAGGTACCTTCATACTAAATGTGCTCAATCCCCTAGGTAACGGTAATTTCATCAAGCCACCTCACTATAATCTTTAGACAAAAATTTTAATTTTAATTGTCTGGAAAAATTTTAATAGATTCTCTTCTCTGGCTACAAATGGGATATTCCTGGCCTCTAACCATGACATAACAGTTTTTCTACAAGAACTGTCAATATTGTATTGTCAAAGCTTACTTGAATAAACTCTCGGCAATTGTAAATGATTTCAACCCTTTCTAAGTTCTAAGTAACGAAAATTTGCTATAAAATTTGTTTCAAAACTTTTTTTTTAGGTACATGCATTATGATATAGAAATCATGGGTCTGTGGTGAACAAATTTTCGTAATTACTATTCCGCGTACTCACATCTACATATTGTGCGTTTTTATCCCTAGAATCCTTATATTTGTTAAACAGTTTCCCAGCGGCAACCTGATAGTTATCTGATGGCAGAAGATCTCCATATTCATTTGTGACACAATGGGCAGCTAAAAAATAAACAATGAACAAGTTATTTTTTAGAAAGTTTCCCTTAGTCAACCTTACCGGTTAGAACAGCCCTTTGACTGATTATCGAACCCCCGCAAACATTTTCATATCCAGTTTCCACTTTTGAATAAAGAGTTGTCACCCAGGGATACTCCAATGCTTTTGTAACTTTGCCTCCAAAGATTAGAGGCACGACATCGTCGTCGGTTTTCTTTCCACAGACTGAAATAAAGCATGCTATATTTCTAAAGTGAATTTAAAGAAGTGTTTAGAAAAGCCCTCTTGCATCTTATATGGTACTGTTTTACATAACAAATATATATTCAATGTAACAGAATATCAATCGTAAACATATTATTCAACATTTCTCACGTAGTACGCACTGCAAGTGAACAACGAACAATGTAACAGCAGTAAAATGTTAAGTGGTAAAATGATAAGTTAAATGTTAAAAATGTTAAAAATGTTAAGTGGTAAAATTTTAAGTGGTATAAGTGTAATAATAAGAAGAAACATGACAACTAATTTAGAAAAAGCGAAAAGGGTAAATTTTGCCAAAAGCAACCAGCCAAATATACCCCACCAAATATCTCCTACAGAGAATGGTTTTCAAGAAATCAATATATTAACCGACATCCTATAAAGACCATATTTTATATTAGCACGAATTAGATCAAGACACTGTTTATGCAAATCATATGAACCAAAAATTAATTTGGAAGATTTCGAACTATCCGACACCTGTGTGTTCAGGAGAAACAATCGAGCATATTTTGTTTAATTTTATATTATAAAATCACAGCAGAGATCTAGTTTATATTACACAGAAAACATGAGGTAAATCTCAGGGGTCATATAACAACTATTTAAAAATATGTGTAAGGGGTCATATAAAATTGAAAAAGAAAAAAGATATAGGTAATAATACAAAAAATAATATAAAAAAGTACAAAAATGAAAAATAAAAAATATATCGAAATATAAACATATTATGTGTGGATATATAACAATGTTAACTACTGCTACCAATAGTAAATAGAGTTGAATGGGGAATGTCGTATTTTAAATATTGAAATACATTAATGAAGTCTGGTTAAATAGACTACGTTTCTCAGGTTATTGTGTTATAACAAAAAAAGTAACAGAAGACGCTAATTTTTAGGAATGATAAAATGAATACATTTTCGACTAGTACTGTAATATTTAAATAGTCGTAGACTTCACTTATATCATTATAATTGTAATACAGTCATTTATTTGCAATTTAATGTGAGTAGGCGATATTCTGTGATATGTAATAAGTGTACTAACCTGGTTGGCATACTGGTTTCGGGTAGTCCCAACTACCATGAAGACAAACTAGATTCTTCTTGTATCCAAATGGAGTCTCATAGTATGGAGCGCACTCAACGGTCAAATAGCTGCCTTCGGTGGCTCTGTCGCAAGGGATGTTGTACTCGTTTTTGTCTTTACAGGTTAGCAATGTAGCAAATGTTGATCGTAAAGGAGGACACAGTTCTGAAATAGGCGAAATATCTAACAGTTCGAGAAAGGTTATCTGGCTATTTTTCTAGAAATAGAGGATTGTAGGGATTATTAATTTTTACCAGCTTTAGTAAATTTAACAATATAATAATTTTGAGTGATGCACGTAACCGTCTATCTGCGTATATCATTAACAGTAGAATGTCTAGAAATTTTGAAATAATGTATTAGAAAACCTTTGATATTTTTTTTTATTTCAAAAAGTAACAATGAATTCAAATTTAAGTAAAAATATCCGAATTACTTAATGGTATAGATAAAACAAATCTTGTAATATAGCTCCCGCCTACCCCTTTTCATAAACTCCCCGTATATTTTGAGAAATACAATAGTATCATTTCATTAATTTCATTAACTAATAATTTTTGTTTTAAAATGCCTATAGGGCATTTTATTGGGAAAGAAGTCCTTGAGGTGATCCAGCAGGCCATTCGATTGCACCGTATCCTCCAATCCATATTTCTTCATAATGCTCGTTCCATGGTAGCCATTAAAATTTTGTGTAAAATAATATATATCACGAGAGAACATTATTAAATATTTTTATTCACTATAATCTTATTACTTTGTGCAGTTCAAGTGTCTACTCTCATATCTTAAAAATTAAAAATGAATAAACAATTACAAAATGTTTAATAAATTATTATTACGAAAATATGACGCCTTAATTCCCAATAATAAATTTGTTATAAATTATTAAAGTCTCGCGCGGGAGCGACCCGTTGCGAACAGGTTCAAAATCGTGACGCCACAGCCTACAATTTACAAACGACGAGGAGACAGATTCGGTCGGCTATGGGCGATGCCAGATCCGCTTGATTTCATAGTTCATTCGGCCGCTTTCCGGCGCAACGCCTACCAAATATTGCAGGTTGTGACATCACAGCTCGTTTCGGGCCATTTCAATTTTATCACTGTTTAGATTCTTCATACTGATCGCGCGGAAATCTTTTTTGTAAAGTATACGTTTTATTACAACGTTACGGTATGTTTTCTAGTAGATATTTTGTCTTTAAAATGTTAGTCATGTTCCCTATTCCCCCATTCGCTTACGGCTGGCTGCATGCGAGTGTCTTAATAGCCATTAAATGTGAGTCGCATACAGTATTTTTCTACGACCAGTCACAATAAAACATACAAAAATTAAAACATAATTTCTGAAATTTATTAATTATAAATTACAATTTAGGAAATATTATAGAACTATTATAAATAGAACGCAGAAATGTCAGAAAATTAGAGTAATTATTTTTTATTTATTGTTACATTTTGGAAGGTAGTTATTAAAATTTATCTGCGGCACAACTGACAGCTTTGTTACAATATTGGTGGCCGACATTATTGACGTTGATGGAGTAATGTTTATTAATTTGTTGGTTTGGTTGTAATTAATCGAATTAAAAATTTTATAGGCAAGATTGACTTTATATTGAGTCGATTCGTAAATGTAGATTTCGGCCAATGATGTGGATGTCCATCCACCGTGGCTTGTCAAAATTTGTGGAAATTTATATATTTTATATTATCAGATGTTCAAGGCAATAGTTGATATTGATAGACTATTGTTGTATGTCGAGTTTCATTTGGTTATAAACTTGTGCCTTAATGGTAAATTTGTATCTTAATGAATCTCATTAGAGTATAGAAGAATATATTGGTAGGGAACATCCAATTAACAAATTAAAGTATGGGAGTAGAGAAAGTTACTTATAATATAAGATTTTTGACATGTATAAATAAAACATAGATACAAGTTCTTTAAAATTACACTCAAATTGTTCTACAATAAGTTGTTTTTATTCACATTTATTATTAAAATAATATAAAAAAGGCATAATAAAATAAAATGCCAATAACTTTTAAAACAAATCTGTATTTAATTATTAATTAAAAATTAATTAATTAATAATCGAAAAGACAATTTAATATTTTGTCATTCCATCATTTGTAGCAATCACTAGCTGTAAGCGAATTGGCATAAAATTAATTAAAGGAAATATAATTTTTGTCCAAATTACTTTGCAATTTCGGCGAAGATTATATTTCCAATTTAATGTATTCTATACCAATGGGCTTACAGCTAGTGATTGCTGCAAATGATGGAATGACAAATATTAAATAATTTTATTATCTGTTCGATTATTAATTAATTCATTTTTATTTAATTAATTACACATTCGTTTCAAAAGTTATTTGCATTTTATTATGGCTTTCTTTTATTTGAATAATAAATGTGAATAAAAACAACTTATTGTAGAAAAATTTGTTAACGAACGTAAATAATAACAAAATTCTAAGAAATTAAAAATAAAATTTTCTACTCCTTGACCCGATTTTTATGACACTGGCTGTACCAAGGCGATAAAATTGAACTTTTATCACAAATGTGGATTTATTTTATTTAAGTTGTCCGAAAATTCGCCTCTTAAAATCTATGGCATCAATTTAGAAACACCCTGTATATTTACTTCTTTAAAACAATATCATTTACATAACTGGTTTAGTCAACAAATATCAAAAATCTACTCTATCCAACATTTTATTGTTGTCTTACATTGAAATAACTAGTTATAACAACACATTACGAAGCTTTTTTACAAGTATCTTTGTAAGTAAGTAACTTTGAGGCATTTTCATGAAATGCCTTGATATTAAACTATATGAAATTTTTATGTTTTTTGTAGGACACCAATTCCAATTTTTAATACAATAAAACAACGAGAAATATGTTTTTAAAACGTCAAAGGTTCGGCAAAGTTGCCCGTGCTTCGGGGAGACTTTGCCAATCGACGCTTTAGCTTGAAATCACCTATTTCTTGCAAAGTAAATGTCACAGGTTACTTTTAACAACAATGAAATTAATAAACTGCTATAAGGTTCCTACATATGCACTACAAACAACAGTTCTCAAATCTAAATAGATCAGTATACACCACCCTTAGCGACGCAGCATGTTTGAATAGGTACAAATGTCAGTTACTACTTAAGTGCTAAAAACGCCGAGTACGCTCCTCCTACAACTACTGAACCTGTACTAACGTTTACTTTGTTTATGCCTGAATATTATTAAACATGCGAGGTTAAATCGGTTGTACCAACATTCAAGCAATGAATTTTTAATTCGGAGCCGACACGGTGTGGCAAAAATGCCCCAACTGGCAAAGTTAACCCCTTAAATTTAAAACGGTCTGTCAAAGGCAACATTAATTTGTAAAATACGCCATATAAGGTTACGTGCACGTTTGCTTGAAATATCAATGGTTTTATTGAAGTGAATACTTATTTAGCCCCATGGGAGTGATTTTTCAAGGTCGCGTCAGGACATGTTTTATAACATTGTCGTCTCGCAAGTGAGATAAAGCATATGACAGATATGAGGGAGAGAGAGAATCAGAAATATCGAATGCAGCTTTGACTTGGGCAACGATCCCCCACAAGTGTTCTAAAGCGGAAAGCAATTTTGATATAATGAGAAACAGAGATAGCGAATGCATCTTTGACTCGGGCAACGACCCCCACTAGTCTTCTAAAGCCGAAAGCAATTTTGATACAATTTTTATACGATCGTGACAGAATCGGAATTAACCAGAATACAATATTACTTATGCATATCCTGCTGGATATATCTGGATTGGGCCTTCGAATCTGATCCTAATGATGAAATGAAATTCGGTTTAGATATGAATAACGACCGGAACATTGTCACGACTATTTAGTCGTGACAATGTTCCGGTCGTTGGGCCTGGTTTCAGGCACAACGATTAGTGATATATTCTCGAGAAATCTACACCATTTAGAATCACCAGGAACATATGTGTCACACTTCAGTTACGTCAATATGTACAATATGTAAAGCCAATATGTAAAACATCTCTCTCTCTCTCTCCCTCCCCCCCTCCCCTCACTCTCTCTCTCTCTCTCTCCCCCCCCTCCCCTCACTCTATATCTCTCTCCCCCCCCTCCCCTCACTCTATCTCTCCCCCTCCTCTCACTCTATATCTCTCTCTCTCTCTCACACTCTCTCAACGAATGGATAAAGAAGTATTCACTTCCATCACGTGTACGCGAATTTTTTTATGACGTATTTTAACATTTATAAGACATTTATGTGCAACGTTTAATTGCTCCTTAATACGTTATTCTTCACTTACTTTCACAGTCTGGCATTAATTTGGGATTCCATTCTTCCCGGTTGCAAACGAAGTACGCACTTTGATTAGTTAATATATGGCCCCTGTTGCATTCATACTTCACAATGGTATTCTCAGTGATGGTCCCACCAGGGGCTCCCGCACCGTTCACGATGGACCATCGTCCATTCTCAGGATGCTGTGGAAGGATGCAAGTGAATCTAGAATTAATAGTAGCTTCCATAAGTATTTTGATCCCGTCGAATAATATTCACGTTTACATTTATAATATAAATGTAATATAATTTAGTTTCGGTGTTAAGCTATAACCAAAACATAATTTTAACCATCATTGGTAATATAAATAGTAGTAAAAATATAGTAATAAAAACACTTACTCGTCTGCTTGTCGTTGAATTCGAGTTGACTTTAAATTCGAGGTTGAACTGACGTGTTCTTTCTGTAGGCTATCTAGAATATATATCATCAGTGATTAATTACTATATATTAATGCTTAAAATAAAAATACCTACTTACCAGCAATTAAACATAAACCAAGCAGAATACCGTGTAAGT
The DNA here is from genome assembly GCA_964058915.1 of Tetropium fuscum. Classification (NCBI taxonomy): domain Eukaryota; kingdom Metazoa; phylum Arthropoda; class Insecta; order Coleoptera; family Cerambycidae; genus Tetropium; species Tetropium fuscum. Next base: position 149,506 of record CAXKVY010001809.1, read on the forward strand.
ATCCATTATCCATGATGTAATTGACAATAGGATTCGTCTACACTTTACACAGAATGTTGCAGCAGAATTGAAGATGACACAAAGATTGGATTGAAAAATTTACATATATCTACCAGTTAGGCTGGTTGTTGCCTTGCATGTATTGTCATCTTTGTCTGAGGTGTGTTTGCTGAATTAATTTCAAGTCGTTCTTTCAAGGAAATGTGATGGCACAAAGTCTACAAAACAATCAAAGCACTGGAATACCCACAATTTATAACAAAGTGTTTATAATTTTAAGTTGTCATGAAATAACGATTGTTTCATTTATGCGGCCATTGATAACTAAGTATTTGTTGCTGTCGGCGATTGCACTAATGACACTGGCAGTGAAAACAAAAATCTGAAATAACTGGTACATGATGAACTTGTTCTGGTGAACGCGAACGCGAAGATATCCGGTTATTTATTTGGGACTTTCCACGACGGAAATCAACAAATTCTAGATGGGTAATTAAGTTATGATTATTCGTAACGAACATTTTAGTTGCGAATTGATATTTTAATACATTATGTAGTTTTCGTGGTTTTGTTTCTATGCAGATACATGAAACTTAATTCATTCCATAAGTTGTTTGTTTATCGCAGGATGAAGAAGCATTTTGAGTTGTTATTACAGTAACCTCCAAACATCACATTGTACAATTTTTGTCTACAATGTTTATCTACAAAAAACCAATTTTGAATATTTTCTGCAAAAGATTTTTTCTTTTCTCTTAATTTTATATATATATATATATAATTATTATAATATTTTTTTCCGCAACTGTCCGGAAATAACCCATTTCCCGGACGCTTTTGCTTTATGAAAGTAACACCTTTCGGTGCTAGTCCGGGGAGTACGTATTTCCCAGACTAGGCCTGGGATAATTACATCGATATTATCATTACAAAACGAAATCATAATACATTTTATTAGCACAATTATTTACAATTTTTCTTTGATAATTTCTACATTGCATTATGCAATACTATAAATAAAGAGCAAGACACAATAAAGCTACACTTGGTGATGCTTGATTGTGTAAGTAAATATTATTACAAAATTAAAAATATATATCATAATAATGGTACAAGACAAAAAAGAACATTATACAGCTTCACATACATATTCAAAATCAAAATATACACATATACGTACCCACATCCATATACATATTATACACATGTAAGATGAGCTAATGCGAGTGTGGCAGCACATTACCAAAAGTAATAAACTTGTCTATAGTGCTTTCGTTTGGTATGCAAACTAATGGAATGCGGTGCTCTGTGACGCGCGCAATTATCCTAATATAGGAAATAAGATAAAAAGCAATAATCTTATCATTCTCGTAGAACAGAACAGCTACCCACAACGGCATGGCGGAAAGGGTAAATTAAAAACTGGCTGGAAGAAAGAAATATTGAACAAGAGGAATGGAGGTAATTCGATTGCCTCCATATCACTGCGAACTGAACCTAATTGAGCTTATTTGGGCGCTAATAAAAGGCAAAGTTGCTAGAGAAAATAGAACATGCTGATGTTAGTTGCTGATGTGAAAAAACTTCTCAATGGTGCAATCAAAGAAGTAAATGCGGTCAACTGGATAAAATGTATAGACCATGTGAAGAAGGTGGAATCTCGATATTATGATGGATACTCCGGACGGGAGTATCCGGAGTATTATACCAGTCATAATAAATGTAAATGAAGACAGTAGTGAAAGTGACTTATATTCACATAGTGAATAGTGATATGAATTTCTGATGTGAGTTTTTGTGAAGAGTTCTAATAAGTGACAGTGAAAAATACCAATGTTAGTGTAACTATATGTGCAAATACTAACATACCCCGTAAAATGGTGAGTTAATTTGTTACAAATTTTACTAACAGTCTTACCTATACTAATAATAAGTAACCTAACCACGTTCTATCCTGGCAAGGGGCGCTCTTACCTCCTCGTAGTCCTTGCTGGGCAATAGCAATTTAATTTCTTTCTTTTATTTTAAATTGTTATTGGCTAAATTGAGCACTTGTACACGCAGTATGCAAAATTTTGACTGGAGACCCGGACTGGAGACCCTAGTTCTTTCTATTCACAAGAAATTGTGGCGGTATACAATTTTACACTAAGTATCCTTTTGTATTGCATACTGGCGTAATTTACTGCATCTGTAGTAATTGGTATGGGTTTTCTTTGTAAAATGCCGCACAATTTTTGCTTTAGTTTGTATATCAAACGAAAACACTATAGAGTACGTCTTGCCACTGCGCATAGCCATTTACTAGAATAATTAGACTTATTATAATTATTAATTAAAAGCTAAGCTCTAACAAGCAACAATAGACTATATATATATATATATATATATATATATATATATATATATATATATATATATATATATATATATATATATATATATGTATATACATATATATATATATATATATATATATATATATATATATATATATATATATATATATATATATATATATATATTAGCTTTGAAATTCTTTCTCATATTTGTTTTGTGAAAAGTAATCTTGGGTTTGTAGCATTTCATTACATAAAAATAAGCAAATAGACGAATAAGAAGGAAAACACACTTACCAGTGCTATATCTGGACATACATACTCGGAAACGAACCACGATACACACGAAAACGACCCACTTAGAAATTGTACAAGTTTTTTCACCTTTCTTGAGGATCTTCAGAGCAGTATACGATTTATTTCATTGATACTTGAATTTAAAATATTAATACTCCAACACTTGCAGTGACGTTTTATGACATTAGTTTTTGGCGGAAATCAAATTCTTAGAATACACAAACCTAGTCTACTATTTATATTTGTTTTATTTGAACATATTATATATAAAAGCATTAGGCATACAGTTATCCGGAAGATGTTAAACTTTAAAATGCATAAAATCTTGTTGAACCTTTTGAAAAACAACTACTTTTTCCAACTATGTGCGGGAAAATATTGAATTACATATACAATAGAGTTCTGAAGCATTCAAAGAGGGAGTGATACAGAAATTGCTTGCTTAGTCAAAACTAAAATCATTTGTTGGTTGTATGTATTAATTGTTTCTTCGAAAATTCGAAAAAAATCCAATTTCTTCTGAATAACTGTATGCCTAATGCTTTTATATATAATATGTTCAAATAGAACAAATATAAATAGTAGACTAGGTTTGTGTATTCTAAGAATTTGAGTTCCGTCAAAAACTAATGTCATAAAACGTCACTGCAAGTGTTGGAGTATTAATATTTTAAATTCAAGTATAAATGATCAATGAAATAAATCGTATACTGATCTGAAGATCCTCAAGAAAGGTGAAAAAACTTGTACAACTTCTAAGTGGTTCGTTTTCGTGTGTATAATGGTTCGTTTCCGTATGTATGTCCAGATATAGCACTGGTAAGTGTGTTTTCCTTCTTATTCGTCTATTTGCTTATTTCTATGTAATGAAATGCTACAAACCCAAGATTACTTTTCACAAATATATATATATATATATATATATATATATATATATATATATATATATATATATATATATATATATATATATATATATATATATATATATATATATATATATATATATATATATATATATATATATATATATACAATTGAAAATTGGTACAATTTGAAAATGAGCTTCAGCCTTAAATTTTACCATTGGAGTTGACTATCAGTGTGTATTATCTTTGGTGGAACATTATTGATGCAGAGCTGAACTCTATGAAAATATGTGCTAAACACCAAGTCTGAACCCTACCTGAATTTGGCTTCTTGAACATAGATGGCACACCTAACTATTAAATCTAAAATTAACTGAATCTGGTGTCAATTCTGCTATCCTGATAGACTAGTGAAACTTATACCACCAAAGCCTAAAAGCAGTAATGACGTCTCCGATAATTATAATTTAAATTGGAATTGACCACAAAAATGTTCTATTTTAAACAAAATTAAAGTGTAAATATTTAAAGTTAAGAAAGAAATCCATATTAAAATTTCCATAAGAAAATGTTTTTTGTTCTCTTGCTATATATATTATCAATGCATTTGCCATCTATGACATGGTCATAGAATTACGTCTATCTTACGGCAGTTTGCTGTTAAGGACAGCAAACTATAGTCCTAGCAAACGATAGTTAACTGTAGCAAACGATAGTTAGTGTTGCTATTCATTAATAGGTGGGGCAACACGACTCATGGTGAATAATATTTTAGAAAGATATTTATTTTATCAATTTTAAAACCTCTGATTTTAAAGCCTGATTTATTCGAGCCTACTTTCGTATAGATAATATAAAATATTTCAATTCAAAAACAAAAAATAAAATGCTTTTAGTATTGAAAATACTGGGCGCGCTATACACCGACCCACCCGTGTCACGAAAAATGTATGTGACCGCAACAGATCTGTTGAATCTGTTGAGGTCATGGAGAATACCATAGATTATAATATATACTCGCGAACAACCACCCAAAAATAATTATCCTTATATAAATCGACCTGGCGGATCCGATTTTGTGGTCCGCCAGGCAATCCGGAATTGCAAAACTGGTAAAAATAGCCATTTTCTGAAAAATCTCAAATTTGATCAAATTTGAAATTTTTTAATTTTTACTTAACACCCTATATCTCCCTCAGTTTAAGTCCGATTAAATTTTTTAGAAGAGCCAATTTAGAACTTTGCTTGACAGAAATGCAAAAAAAATTAAGTGTCACCAGTAATATTGTTTCAAAAATTTAGCGATACGAAATTTCTTAAAAATGCAGCAATAAATACTCTATCTTTTTTGTTTTTAAAGATTGATTTTTTTTTTGCGGTGCCGCAATATAGAGGCCTCGGCCGGTCACGTACTACACATCAAGCGGTTCATGGATAGGATAGCTTGAGAGCGCCTTGATTTAAATAATATTAAATTTAACAATCGTGAATTTATTTTGAAGTTTCATTCAGTAAATTATAATTTTGAAAAAGGAGAAAAATATAAAAATCAAACTTAAATTTTCATAAAGGCAATTTAGACATACTCATTTTATTTCCACATTTAATTTAAAAGATAAGAGATAGACACATTCGCTTTAAGACATTTACATTTACAAGTAAAAAAAAGAGGATTCTATTTATGACATATTTGACATAGGCATGACATGACAGTTTTAATTAACTTTTTAGGTTACTAGACTGTTCGATTAGTATCATAGGGAAGAACAGTCAAGAAACTCTACGAACTTAGACTATTTTATATTTCATAATTACTCTAATTTTAGTTATGTTAATATTATCTAGATGTATATTTATAGTAAGTAGGTATGTATGTACGTATATAAGTTTATATATAGATATAATGTTTTTTGTTAATTTATTTAATGTTTTTAAATTTTGAATAATAATAAAATTCTTGTTTCTTACATTAACAACATTTATATTGTCAATAATAATTATCCGTTTTGTCATGTTTAGCACTTATTTCTTCAAAAATATTCAGTCCATACCCCGTACGGACGCCACTGGTGCAAATTAAGAAGCCGTAATTTTCCCTGGATATGTTTTTTTTTGGTAAAAAATGCATAATAGCTATTACTATTATTATCACTTATTTAATAAATTAACAACGACGGGTCCTGTTGGAGGAAGCGCTCAAAGGCCGCCGAAAGTTTCAAGGTGGCGGCCGCAGCACAATTTTATTTTTTGGGATTTTCAGTATCTTAGCCGGATGGCTAAATACGATATGTATACCAAATATCTTGTATGTAAGAGTTTTTTAAACTGATTGTGAAATTTTGGGGCTAAAATTACTACACTTTCGTGGGAATTTAGATAATACTTCAGTTGCAAGAGTGTTTGAAGCCAAACTTTAACTACTTATATATGCATGAATCATTAATTAATTGATTTCCTCAGCAATAGAAATAGAAGATTGGGACGACGCTGTCCCCAACCCAACCCCTCTAAAAAACAGTCGCCAAACGGTAGCACGAACGTAAACCGATAGGTGTTAATAACATAAACTAGGGTGACATCCGACACCCTAACCAATGAACCGACTACATCGAGAAAATATCAATTTACAGGGCATTATGAATTTAATCCCCACATTCCCGACTCTTAACTTATGTAAATAACTTGAAATCTGTCAGACAGATAGTACTATCTTAAATAAATATCCAGTTTTGTCTGTCCCATCCTTAACTTCAAAACGGACTTACACACTTCTGCGTGGTAGTGCAAGATCATTGATGTCGTTATAGTAGGTATAATTTGTGAATGCTAGACATGGACGAGGAGAAACAACCGCTTTTGGCTAGGCCTGTACCAAACTCCGAGCTGCAAGAAAACGTAAGTCAGCACAGCACTCTTTGCTCAATGATAGATACTTATTTGAAAAGTTTAATAAATAGGAAATCCATCTTATGTGGCTTTCCAAGCTATGAAGCTCCAATTTCACTGCGAGTTTCACAGGGCCTTCTGTGATTTTGATTGTAGATGCTTTTCAAATTGCGTTGTTTCGGACAATACATATATCTGTTAATTTTATGATAATAATAATTTTTAATAATATTGGAGCCAATTAATTTAGATGGGCCGTGTGCTCCTTGAATCTAGTTTGAATAGCCTAGTTTTTCCAATACACCTTTTATTACAAACTTTACAGCTAATTTCATAAATCCCCGACCTTTCGTTAATGCTGATTTTATCTTTAGGTACTATTAGATACATTAGATATATTAGATATTAGATATTTAGGTACTATTAGATAATTTGTTGTAATTTATTGCCGGAAGAATGAACAGCTCTTTAAAAATTCTGCTAAGACTACTTGTAAGACGAGGTTCATATGGAATTGACAAAAAAATATGATTTTCTCTATTAATTCGAAAGGTCAAAGAGTTACGAAGGGTTTCCTTACATTTCCTTTTCTTATAATTTTATCATAGTCCTGTACAATATCTATTACCACACATATATCTTTGATTAATGACTTATCTTTTTCAAAAATCTCCTTAGAGAGAAACTTAGAAGACGGTGAATTAGAAAATTGAAGCTCGCCATTTTGTGCTGAACGCAGTGGGTACAGTTGTTACATATCTGAGTATCGGTATCTTTTCGCTACATATCAAATTATAAAATTATTGGAATATATTGTTTGATTTAGTAATAAAGTCATCAATGTTAAAAACTTTTGCATCAAAAGCTGCAAAAATATCAGCATACCTACCTCAACCAAACTCTAGGGATATACTTCTTGTATATACTTCTTGTAGGGAGCTCTTCTTGTGAATCAACTTCTACTCATGAACGTGTGCTCGTTATTAAAGGTGACAAAGAGTTACCGATTGCTGTCCATTCATGTTGTTTAAAAATATTTTGATTGAATTAAAAACAAATTTGTTTCGTGCAATATTCAGTGAGTTTAATGTATTCATCTATTACTTTACTGTCTTTATTTAGAATAAGAGTGCCAAACTATGCAACTAGATTGACTGAACTTGACACAAGTCAAAATCGGAAAAATATTGGACTTCACACTTCTGTGAGCGAAATTGTAAATGTTGGGAATACAGTACCATTTAACATTGAACTAAACTTTTCCTGTTTGTAATTAATAAAAAAAAAAATGTTTCGTGCTTTGTTATGTTTACTTTTACGTTTTTATGCATTTGCTATCTTTACGTACTTCAATCACGTATTATTGTATTTTCTCTTAATTGTATCATTTAGGTTATACCTATAGATCCAAATATGTTAAAAAAAATACTTTCAGTGATAGACAATACAATCAGAGAACATAATATGTATATGTTATCACCAACTTACCAACATAAAATATTATTACTGCCATATTATAGTCAAATATAAATTTGCCCTTTTTTCCACTAAAAGTGCCAAATAAAATCTGAAATAAAAGTTCTCCCATTATGCTATTAGAGATTCTAAAAAATTATCATCTCTGAGATTTACGTGAAAATGCAGTCCTAGATTTATACAACTAGGACTATCTAGAACATTATCCCTGTGAGTTCCAAATGCCAATAGCTCAGTTTTCAATTAATTGTGAATTAATTTATAAGCCCTTGATATCTCTGATATAGTAAGCAAATCAGAACAATGGGCTATTGATTATGTTATATAGAAAGGAACTAAGACGTTCACGGATTTTTATTGCAGGAATCGATCAATGGGTTATAAATGAAGAAAAAACCGCGGAGTGCTATTAAATTAGAGGGTGAAAATTGAAGATAGGGTGAAACACCACCCCTTCTGGTTCTTTCAATATATCTCGTAAACAAAGCAAAATTTCGATATATGTCGATTGAAACTTTTTGTAGAGAATCAAATTTCCCATCGGAATAGTATTTTTTGAATATTAAAAAAAAATTTCATGTCGAAACAATTCAAACAAACTTGAAAAGAAAAGCGAAAATTTCGATTTTTTTGTTTTTCGCCTGTATCTGTTTTTTTGGGTGAGATAGGTATAGGCATTACTTCAGATAAAAAAAACTAATTAAATTTCCTTTAAAATCGTGGGCGGAACAATTTTTTTAAATGATAATTGACCGATATATGGCCATTTGTACCTTGCTTTTTTTGCATTTCATCCCTCTTATACGAATATTGTTTTCGTTCGCATTTTACTGAAATATTATTTTGTTTCACTCAATTAAAAAAGTTTGTTTACGTTTATTATTTAGTAATACATAAGATTTACAACAAATGTTTGGTTGTTGTTGTTGTCGATGTTGTTGTTGTCGACTCTGACACACTCTTTAGAACAATGCTTCTATGCAAGCCTTCGGATGCTGAATTCGAAGAGTATTTTGAATTTGAATTAGCGCCGTACCCAACACCATTTTTTGACGGATTCAACATGAGGAAAAATACTAAATCGGATTTTTATGATTTTTTACACCACTTGAAGATCGGTATTATTCGGCTCCTATCGGTAATATTAACCATGTTATTGATGGTGGGTATTTAGTACATAAGATCGTATGGAACAGTAATGAAACTTTTGCAGTACAAAATTAATTTGTCATTTGCAAACTTTCTACCCCGAATGTACTGTTGTTTCTGATGGTTATTCAAGCGGCTCAGACACCGGTACGTGAAAAATCCAGAGGGGCCGCGTCGATCACAGCAAATTGGTCCAGGAGTTCAAATTAGAGATGATTTAAAACCACTAGCAAAACCAGACAATTTTCTATCAAACGAAAGCAATAAAAAGAGCTTCATTGCATATTTGATTGAAAAATTGAAGGAAGTAGACATTGATGCAGTGCAAGCAGATGAGGTCGCAGATTTTTTTATTATCGATTGCGCAAAAGAGAGAGCAGCAATGTTATGCAACAAAATGCTATTATTGTTGCACAAGATGTGGACCTTCTCATTATTTTGTCTCTGTTGCAAAATGATAATGTATATTTTTGGAAACCACACATCGGAAAAGTAGCAGCAAAATTGTTTGCTAGAAATAGTTTTAATTTTCCTCAGTTGCAGAAGTATCTAGGATTTATTCACACCTACAGTAGTAGTAATACTACTTCAGCTTTCTTCAACATTGGCAAAAAAAATGTATGAATTTTATAACTAAAAACAGTGTACGACTTCAACCATACATGGAAATATTCTTACGTGACAATGCAACTGAACAAGATATTACCTCTGCATCCGAATGCATTGCAGCTTGTTTGTCTGGGGCAAAGAAGAATAATGAGTTTGATCAATTGAGCCGATTTCTAAAGTTTTGTGAAGTGTCTAAAAATGCCTAAAAGTTTTCTCTGACGCAATGGGGTATTTTCGCTCAATCGAAACAAAAATGGGCAATTACATATTCAACAAGTACATTTTTTTCCATAATTTTTGACATAAGAAATAATGCGCAATATTCAGAAATACGTGTTTAATTGCAGCTTGAATTTCTATGACGTCATTAAGCGAAAATAAACAAATCACTAGATACATATGTTATATATGTATATATAAATTCTAATATCAACAGCAATGGCCGACAGGAAGCAGTGAGGCGTCGCTGCCGTCAAATTATAGACAGAATACCCTAAAAATCACTACATTTGCCGCATTATTTATACTTGCGCTTAGTGACGTCACATGATTTTATTTATTTATTTTACAGCTTGTTTTAGAGCTAAACAAAAAAATAAAAAATACGGGTATCTTCTTTTTCCATTTACTTTCTGCTCCCATTGTTAAAAAAAACTGCGAAAATACCCCATTATCACCAACACGTGATGCCATCACACAGCATGGCTTGAGGACTTATCGTCAAATGCAGCAGTGGAAAGGAAATATCTTGGACCCTCTGAGTTGGGGTTAGAAAAGGTCTAAGTACGGGTTAATTACGATTCGCACAACGGCACCTCCAGCGCCAGATTTTGCTTAAAAAAGTTGCTTGTGGTTGCACTACAGGTTGCCATGGTAACTGTGGTTGCAGAAAAATGAATTAAAACTTGTTCAACAATTTTTTGCATGGGGATTAATTGTGATAATATACAAGAAGCTGATATTGCAGAAGACGACATTCCTAAAGATATAGATATTATCATATCGATATGCAGTATTCAAATGTAGTAGCACCATTGTTCCAAACATTAATTTATTGTAATTGTCATGTATTTCTAAATAATAAACGTAAAAAAAACTTTTTTAATTGAGTGAAACAATAATTCTTTCAATAAAATGCCAATGAAAACAATATTCGTACAAGAGGGATGAAATGCGAAAAATAATCGAAGTTCTAATAACCAAATCCCGGTCAATTTTTATTCAAAAAAAATGTTCCGTCTACCATTTTAAAGAAAATTTAATCTACTTTTTTGATCTGAAGCAATGTCTATACCTATCTAAGCAGAAAAAAAGATACAGGCGAAAAAGTAAAAAAAAAATTAAAAAATCGAAATTTTCGCTTTTTTTCAAGTTTGTTTCAACTGTTTCGGAGTGATTTTTTTTAATATTCAGAAAATACTATTCCGATGAGAAATTTGATTCTCTACAAAAAGTTTCATCAAAGATAGGTATATCGAAACTTTGATTTGTTTACGAGATATATTGAAAATAACAAAAGGGGTGGTTTTTCACCCTATCTTCAATTTCCACCCTCTAATTTAATAGCACTCCGCGGTTTTTTCTTCATTTATAACTAATTGATCGATTCCTCCTATAAAAACCGTGAACGTCTTAGTTCCTTATTGCCTGTTTTTTAAGACATAATCAATAGCCTACAAGCAAATTTAGAAAAAACAGCTGTGTAAAGAGTAAAAAGCAAAGATGCTCAAGCTCAAGACGTTACATTGAGGTATCCCTTATTAATAAAAGCATTTGGAAATTTACCATTAACAAAAACATTTTGAAATGGAATAGAAAGACAATTCTTAACGAGTGCAACATTTTATGTAACATAAAAATATTAGTTATTTCTTACTTAAGTTTTTTTTTATTATTTTGGTTTAGCGTAATGGCAATTCTGACTCGCTATCGTTAAAGTTCAGCCCAGTTAGGAACTTCTATGGGGTAGAACCTGGGACCATGGGAAAAATAGTTCCCGTTGAGGAAAGGATTACCTATACTTGGAATGATATAAATGTATTTACTGCAACTAAAGAAATTATACAGAGGAGGTACATTTGCTGTGGGAAAAGGACCGTTGTCGGGAGTCAACGAAAACATATTTTGAAAAATGGTAAAATTTAAGTGATTTTATTTATATTTACCTTCGTTTAGGCTTATTTATTTTTAATTTTAATTATAATTAATAATTTTTCTAATTATTTTTCTTAATATTTTTCTTAATTTTTCTTAATATTTTTAATAACATTGTCATATTTAAAACCATTCAGTTCATGTTTAAGATATTTCAACTTTGTAGAGATTTTACAATAATGCATAATGAATAGTTTTAATTAAAAATACCTACCATATTTTTCGTCGTTAATAAAAAATAATCAATATGCAATACCAATTACCTATTTACATTAATTCCCCTGAATACCTAAACAGTTCTTTTTCTTGTAGTGTGCGGAATTGCCCACCCTGGGGAACTCCTAGCAGTTTTGGGATCAAGCGGTGCAGGGAAATCTACTCTACTAAACGCCCTGACCTTCAGATCAACCAGAAAAATTACAATAACCGGCACGAGATACGTAAACGGTATTCCAATAAACCCTAAATCTTTGATTAGTCGCTCAGCGTATGTCCAACAGGATGACTTGTTTATAGGCAGCTTGACGGTCAGGGAACACTTGATTTTTCAAGTAAGGCTGAATTCATTATTACATTTTTGGAATCCGTTACACCTAAAGCAGGTTTCGCTTCAGAAAATTCACAGCAGAAAATTCAGAAAATTCACAGCCGTATAGGGCTACTGTGTAAAATTATGAAATTCGAGTATGACTGTGACATTGTATGTATTAGGTGTTTAGGTATATAATTGTTCTTTAATTACAGGCTCTGGTTCGAATGGACAGCAACATATCGTATGAGCAGCGAATGAGGAGGGTGGAGGAGGTGACATCAGAGGTAAGTGTACACCTAAATCAATCTCAAATAAACATGAAACAAATATATAATTCGTGACATCGCAGATGTCTTCACTTTTTTAGTTATTACGCCATGTACATTTTTTGACTATAGACTAATTACTATAATCCATTGAGAGCTAATGTCAAACCAAAAACATACTAGATGACAACAGCAAATCAAACTGAAAGTGAAAATTAAATAAAGAATAACTAATTCAAAGAATACAAACAGGTATTAAAATTATTGTGAATATATGTAAAGAACATTTATATTTATAATAGAATAATAATAATAATAGAATAATAATAGAATAGAATAAGTGACGTCGAAATAATAGTGTCGTGATTAAATAATAACTATAATAGTGAAATAAATATTCAGTTGCCAAACTACCTGGTACCTGCATACGAAAAACATTACAATATACCAAGTACATAGGTAGAGAACAAAGACTCTTGTTGAAAAAACAATTTTATTGATTAGCAACGAAAAAACCATGAAGAAGGGATCATGGTGAAAATTTGTTGAAAACATTTTATGCCGTGAATATAAATATAAGTGCAGTATTATGTAGCATCAGTGCAGTATCTGTATTCAAGCAGTAAACTCAATATAAACTAACTCATATTTATTTTTCATCAGGATAGTTGCCTCTATTCATTTGTGTAAATAAAGTTTTTATTACGTTATTTTTGTTTAGAAGTACCTACGTACACAACGAGCTCATGTGCAACTTCATATTTCTTCTGCTGATCAGAGCAGCAGCCTCCCAATATACAATATTACCTATCAACAATATAGTCGGAGTGTATTATCACGGACACAAAATAGAACTATCACAATAAAAACAAAATTCGAAGAAATTTTCGCTGATTCGAAACGTTAGAAACGCGGTCTTATCGATGGAATAGGATCCATATTCAAATCAATCACTGGCAGCTCAGACGCATCTGACGGCGAGTGCTATACAAACTGCTTATATAAATTACATGATGACGAGCAGCAATTAGAAAACTTAATGAAAAATCAAATTTACGTCACATTCACTAAAATAAAGAATTTCAATTCAACTCTTCAAAAATTGCATATCGACGAAGAAACATTTAACAAAGATATCAAAGAAATTGAAAGAACCATTATCGGCGTAACCGATAAGGTACAAATAATAATTGCAAAATTAAAGTTCCTAGAAATCTGCGAACAACTCATGGAAAGTTATCTGTACATCGAAGACAACTTAAACGATATTCTAAATACAATAACATTCGCGCGTTTAAAAATCAATCATTCGTCAATTGTTACCCACTGGCAATTTGATTACTTCGTTACAGCAAATTTCACAAAATTTACATCAAAATAACTTAACACTTCTTGTAAAATCTTCAAATGTTGCTAAATACTTAGACATTATAGAAATAGAGGCTTTTCAAACCAATTCAAACATGGTATTCGTATTAAAAATACCTCTGGTAGAATCACAATCCTGCACATTGTACCGTTTATACCCAATCCCTAGCTTAGATAATAGAACTGGATTGCAACATATTTTTCCCATAACTAACAAATATATCGCGAGATATGATGATTCTTTAATATGTGTCCATATTACCTATCCTAAACCTATCCAGGATCTAAATTTGTGTAAACCAGTGTACTTCAGAATGAAGTTATGTTCCAATCTATTTGCCTACCCAATAGATAATGATGCCGTATGTGAAGCCAGATTATTCAAAAAAATTACAATGCTTGCCAAAAAATTGCCAAACATCCTTAGTCTCCTGCGAAGGATATGACGTCCAAGAACTTGAAGAAAACGTGGTTAACTATCATTTCAGAATCACTACAAATCAAAATTAACTGTCCCAAAAAGAGTTCCATTACAGAACTAATTTACAAAAATAGCATCCTCAAACTGCAACAGGATGTAGTGCTTTTATTGGAATAACGAAAGTCCAAGCAGGTTCCAGAAACTTCGTGGAAGCCAACTACAATCCACATCCAATCGTAAAACATTATGATTGTGGTAGTGACATTCTAGCCAAACAAAAATTACCGGAATTAAAGCCTCTCAAACTCAACATCTTGATAGTGGAAGAGCTTCAAATTTTCAAGCACCAATTTTCAAGTTAGACCCATATTCCCGCAATTTAGACGATTTGATCAATCAACCATTCGGAAAGACACACCCTTCATGGTTCACGTATTTTATTATCACACTGATAATATTACTAGTTGTCCTCTACATAACATGTAAATGTAGGTGAAGAAGAAGATTAACCATCATCGATCCAGCAAGCGTATCTTCTCCACCACCCAGACGAAGACGAACATTCGGTAGTTTCGCAAACATTCTCCCAAGAAGGCGACAGTCCATCCATCCCAAGGAAAGACCACCAGACGAAGACATCGAACTAAATTTGCAAAGAGACTTTTATTTTGTGCTTATATATAACCATTTATTTTATTGTATTTTAAATTTTTATATAACTTCTAAAAGTTACTGTATAACTAACTTTTTCTATAAGGAGGGAGTTATATAATATTATATAATATTCAAGAGAATTATATAATATTCAAGCCAACTATATAGCAGTAATATATAGTTTTGTTATTCACAAGTTATGGTTTTGCCGATGTAGCAAAAGATAACAACTTCCCCTGATATCGTGTTACAATGCTTTTGCAGTAGATATCAGCTTTACTTAGCTTAGTTGACAGTATTGCACCTGCATTTCTTAAAACGCTGTAATTATAAACGGCCTGCTGCATATATATATATATATATATATATATATATATATATATATATATATATATATATATATATATATATATATATATATATATATATATATATATATATATATATATATATATTAGTTAGCTTTGAAATTCTTTGCTATTCATATTTGTTTTGTTTTGTGAAAAGTAATCTTGGATTTGTAGCATTTAATTACATAGAGAAATAAGCAAATAGACGAATAAGAATAAGTGGTTCGTTTCCGTATCTATGTCCAGATATAGCACTGGTAAGTGTATCTTTCTTCTTATTCGTCTATTTGCTTATTTCTCTATGTAATGAAATGCTACAACCCAAGATTACTTTTCACAAAACAATATATATATATATATATATATATATATATATATATATATATATATATATATATATATATATATATATATATATATATATATATATATATATATATACAAATAACTATCATATTATTTAACTCTTAGGCATTCGAGTTTCTTTGTCGAACTTAATGCAAAAACATTCTTCCTGCACCGAGATAAAACAAACTAAACGAATCTCTTGTGGAGCAAAAAATATGGTTATCTAATTATTGATTTTCTCATTTAGCTGGCCCTCAAGAAGTGCGAGAATACCACCATAGGGACCCCAGGCCGCATCAAGGGCATCTCCGGGGGCGAGAAAAAGCGCCTCTCCTTCGCCGCCGAAGTTCTAACCAACCCCTCTCTGTTGTTTTGCGACGAGCCAACTTCAGGACTTGATTCATTCATGGCCTTAAACGTTGTGCAAGTTCTAAAGACTCTGGCGCAAACGGGCAAAACAATCGTCTGCACTATTCACCAGCCCAGCTCCGAATTGTACGCCATGTTTGATAAGCTGCTTCTTGTGGCCGAGGGAAGGGTGGCTTTTTTGGGCACCCCGGAAGAAGCGCACGAGTTTTTTGCCAAGTAAGTTGTTTTATTTTACGACACTGGAGGACTGACGTGTTCGCTGTGATCCTGGCTGTTATTACGCTGATAAAATATAAAGTCAATTCACGGTTTACGCAACAACCAAGCTCTAAATAGTATTAAATGATCTTGATTCTCTTTGTCGAACATTAACTTATACCTAATAGCTCAAACAGCTGTAAAATTAGATTGAAAAAATATTGTTATTTTAATCCATTTTTCCTAGCTTAGAAGCACCATGTCCAAGGAATTACAACCCAGCCGATTACTTCATCCAACTACTGGCCATTGTACCTGGTAGGGAAGAATCCTGCAGACATGCGATAGCTTTGATTTGTGACACATTTGAAAGATCTGAAATAGGTGTAAAAATGATCGCGGAATCCGCAACTAGGGTAAGATAATTACAATATAATGATGTTTATTTGATAAAGCAAAACAAATAGTGGCGTTTATATTGTTTTCATTTCAAACCAGACATTGTAACTGCTGTTTGTTTAGGTTCAAAATTGCGTGATTTTTTAAATCTGGAACACACATATTTACATAATTTTACAGTAAAATGTTTTGTTTGCCTATTTCGATATTCCTGTATATTTACGGTGCATTTCTAGTATACCTGAGTCGTGCCACGAGGGTTTCCTGGTATTTGAAAGTTGTTTACGGGGTGCGCTTCCCTGAACGGATTTGTTTTTGTCTTGATTAAAAGCAGGACTGAACGTAAAATTTAATAATAATGCACAGCTAAAAAGGAATAGATTTTTACAGCATATATTAACTGATTAAATTATAATATACGAATACGGGACTTAACAATTAATGAATTTTCATGAAATTAACGTAATGAGAGGAAAATTATTGCCACTTCATTACAGAGTAGTGAAACCCATATAATCAACTATATGTGTTTTAAATCTACAATCTATTATATTTGTAACCTCACCTAGAGTCTCGCAGGGATACATTTTAGAACCGAACCCTTATTCTTCATCGTTCTTATTAGTGACCTGGATTATCCCCATTTTATTTCAATTGTGTTCAATCTCATAGAATTGTTTTTAGTTTCTTTTTCTCTATAAATCGCTGAACAGTAAAATTTACTGAAGTTTAGCTAATAATGTTTAATGTCGTTCTAATAATGTCATACAATATGGGAAATAATGGTGACATTCCTATTTAATAAATAAATAGTTTTTTAATAACTTTTTAATAATACGTTTATTATTTCTTAATTCTAGGCGAAAGATTTAGCCTATACGGAAACAGACCTCTGGATGAACAGCAACAGTCAAACATGCCCATACAAGGCATCCTGGTGCGCTCAGTTCAGGGCAGTTCTGTGGAGGTCCTGGTTGAGTATAGCTAAAGAGCCACTTTTGGTAAAAGTAAGACTTCTCCAAACAGTGGTAAGCATCTTCAGCTGCTCCAATGATACGATGACTGAAATGCTGCTTTCCCTTTAGATGATAGCATTGATATTGGGAGCAATATACTATGGACAGCAGATCAACCAAGATGGAGTGATGAACATCAACGGTGTGCTGTTCATATTTCTGACGAACATGACCTTCCAAAATGTTTTTGCAGTCATTCACGTAAGTTGAAGTGAATTTACCGCACCATTCTCTTCTATATTGTAAACCCTTATTAACCACTTGTCAACGTGTAACTTTTTCTATCTACCAAGTAAATTTAATGGAAGGTGAAACAAACTGGCCGTAATAATTATGTTAATCGTAGTTTCAACATAAACGGCTTAAAACGAATAAGGGACACATGAAGAATGTGTTAAATTTAATGTACATCTTGGCTTCTACGCCACCGAATCAGGTCGCCTTTGCAAGGGACGGTGAGTTACCTTAACTGCTCTAGAGGCAGTAAAATATGGTCCAAATTTATTATAGCGTTATGAGTATACCGGGTGTTTAAGAATGACGTGTTACCTAATAAGGATAAGTTTAGAGCATCTTGTACATAATCTGAATTTAAATATAATATTTAAATCATATGAATCTTATCGATTGGTTTTTTATGAATAATTTGTTTTTTGATTACAAGGGATTTTGATACAAGGGATTGCACAAAGTACTGTTAGCAGATATACTTTTACAAATAAATTGGTTATAATCTAAGTTGGTACTGATTTTGCTAAAAGTCGTATTATCTGCCAGTGTCCGTTCTAATAATTCAAGTCATAATGAATCTACCACCTAGGCTTAAGTGAAGGTCAAGTTTTTACAGTTGTAAAGTCATTAGAAGAATGCCGCTCACAATGTGATGTCTCTAGATTACTAAATGTTGGTCAGTCCGCATTTTAACGAGCTTGGACTAGATATCAGGAAAATGGACCCTTGGATGCATTACTACACTTCGTGAGGATCGCCTTAAGAAATATTGGGCTTTCCGTGATGGTACTACTGCCCGCGTCGTAATTGTTAATGATTTTAATATATGCTACGGGTATCACAGTTTCTGGTCAAACTGTACGAAACAGACTTCAGGCTGATGGTCTTCGATCAAGAAAATCCACCAAGGTTCAGAAACTTACGGCTGCACGTCGAATTTTTGCTCGACAATATGGAAGTTGGAAATTGGAATTTTCACCATTGGGGTAGAATTTAATTTGGCGCCAAATCCAGGTACAAAATGATGAATCATTGCGATGCTACGGTCAGGGTTTGGGGTAGAACAAGTGAGAGGTACATAGACTAAACGGTTCAAGAACCATTACGTTTTGGAGGTGGTTCTGTAGATGGTATGGGGAGGCATAAGTGTAAATCACCGCACTGATCTGGTTTTCATAGAACATGGTTCATTTACGGCGGAGAGATACATACAAAATGTCCTTAGACCCCCATATTCCTCGCAAATCAAGATGTCGATTTTAAACGTCAACAGGATAATGCTCCAGATCATAAGACGCGAATTGTTACTCAATATTTGGATGACGAGGGTATTGAAAGATAGCCAGTCAATGGTATGATAATATAGCCAGCGAATAGCCCAGACCTTAATCTAATTGAACATTTATGCGATATACTTGGAAGGTGTTTACATCAGCGGTTACCTATAAATAATGCAGCTCAGTTGATTGTGGTAATACAATACGAATGGCATAGTTCCGAGGACGTCAGAAATCTAATTTACGGTATGCAGTGACGATGTGCGAAGTCTAGAAGGGCTAGAGGAGGCCATAATCATTTTTAAGTTTTCATCATTTTATATTTCTCTCTATTTTATTATAATAAAGTGTTATATGAATTAAAAACAAAGATTCAGAAGATTTAAATATTATATTCAAATGTAAAACATGTACAGTATATTCTAAATTTATCAAACACGTCATTATTAACATGTCATTCTTAAACACCCTGGATACTCAATTCTATAATAAATATGGTTATGTTTTACTGCCTCCAGAGCAGTTGAAGTAACTCACCCTCTCCTGCAAGGGCGAGCTGATTTGGTATTTGGTTGCGTAGAACGAAAATATCGTACATTAAATTTAACACATGCTTCTAATTTATTACTCTGTTATTATCAATAGTGAAGTTTAGTTTTTTCTTTGTTTTAGGTATTCTGTTCTGAACTGCCCATCTTTCTCCGAGAGCATAGGAATGGCATGTATCGCACCGACGTCTATTTTTTGAGTAAAACCATAGCCGAAACTCCGATCTTCATCGTAATACCTATCATCTTCACAGCGGCGTGCTATTTCTTAGTAGGACTAAACTCGGAGAATGGACGGTTCTTCGTAGCCTGTGGCATCGTGACTCTAGTGGCTAATGTGGCCACTAGTTTTGGTAACTATACTTAATATCATCAGCGTCAATCTGTATTTAATTTTCTATGCCTTGTAACGGATACTTAAAAAAAATAAGCCCGTTTTGTAAATAGCAGATATAATTTCTGGGCAAATTTTTGCGATTCAAAATTGATTGCATATCCAAATATCGACAAAATTCTTAGCAGTATAAGAATATAAGTTAAAATATTTAGGATTAATGGTACATAAATGGGAAAAAATCGATTTGACACAAACAAATAACAAGAAGTAGAGCGAGGGTGGAAAAAAAGGGGTTTTTATGGGTGAAACGTATTTTTTTAACGATTTCGTGCAATATTAGACCTCCTATCGAAAAAAATTAAATGCAAAAGATGTAGATAATTGACAGATCAAAGATCAAGAGAAACACCAAAAACCAATTTTTGATATTTTACTTTTATCTCCCACAAAAATGATTAAATTTTAATGAAATTTGGCGAAAATGTATATTTTTATGTCTGAAATAAGCTACAATTTTTTGAGGCGGAATAATTATTTTTTGATTTAATGCAAATTTAATTTGAAGAAATAGGCCAGTAGAAATCGTTAAAATCGCAAACTCACGGCTTCTGATATTTTAATATGTTGTTGGGACCACTACCAGTAGTGTATATCCTGACCTGTGAGACCTGTGCTAACTTCATAGCACTCGAAAAACCGCGAAATTTTCGCACATGTGTATTTTAGTTGTTTAACAAAATTTAGATTTTTGAAAATTTAAGGGCGGATTTTTCTCTCTCTAACTTTTACCTTAAGATGGTGAAAAAAATCATACTGTTACTGTGGAAAAATATAGTCAAGAATAGGAAAAACCGAAACAAATGTCACGAATTCATCTTTGTTTATTGAAATGAAGTGTTGAGAGTGATGTAAAATGGTAATTTTAAAGTAATATAAAATATATTAATGTTCCGGGCTGTTGAAAAACAAATCGTTTAAAAAATAATTATACAAAAAAATAGGCGTCTTTGTGCAATAAATTTTTTATGCTACCCTATAAAAAATTTCTTTCTTTCACAAAGACGCCTATTTTTTGTATAATTATTTTAGCTATCCTTTGGCAGGAATTTTTTAGAAACCAAACTCATCTTATGCAAAATATAACGGATTTCTTTACTATTTTTACTGTTTACCATTTGGTCTTACAAGAAATGACGCCGTCTAAATAGGCACTTTAACTAATTCAGATTGGAGAACCTGTTGAGGTCACTATTTTTGTGACAGTATTTTGTGAAAGTCAACAGCTTTTTAAACTACTGCTAACTTCCCACAAAATTTTCGCCGTTTATCATATAATTACGCATTTTTTAGGTTACATGATATCGTGTCTCTCCAGCAACGTTTCAATGGCGCTATCCGTAGGTCCGCCGTTAATAATACCGTTCCTGCTTTTTGGGGGCTACTTCCTCAATATCAAGTAAGTATTAGGCAAATCCCAAGACGGTCCAGCAAAACGGTATTTGTACTGTCAAAAATTTTATTGTATCAATTGTATTACCATTATCCTATTAGCGATGAACAATTGTTTGAGGAACGCCAGATACAGCTGGTATGTTGTCCATTCATAATATACATAAAGAGCGCCACTATGGTCTTTATGACAAGCTGAAGGTTACTATTTGACATAAAACTGCAGGCCAATAAGTTGCAATAATTCATAATTTTAATGTAATTTTGGATGCATATATCTTCTGAAGAATATGGAATATTAAAATACAGTTTCCAGGATGTTTTTGGAAATTTCATTGATAATAAATGGTCGGAATATCATGTTTCTATCGTGCTCAAAAAAGGAGTGTAAAGTAAACCCCAACAAAAAATCAAAATTTCATTTTCACCAAGAATTTAGGAAAACTAAAATGGAGATAAATTTTTTATACTAGAATAGCCTATGGATCAATTTAACCAAAAAAACCATTTTTTGATATCCCGCTTATTTTCGATTATACGGGGTTTTATTGAAATAATGACATTTTCTTGAAAATGAATCTCTTATTGTTTAAAAACAAAGTTGATAATAGATTTTTCTCTTATTTTCAAGTAAGATTGCATGCATCTAACTGTCTCAGTAGCTACAATTGTCATTTCTTATACAGGGTGCTTGGGAAAACATTTAATAAGCATGTATCATAAAAAGTCAGCAAATTTAAATAAGCTGTGTGCAAAACCCGTGAGGGAAACCTTAAACAAATATGACACTGTTTGTTACACATGTATATTAAATGTTTTCCCAGACACCGTATATAAGAGATGACAATTCTAGTTACTGAGACAGTTAGAAGGATGCAAGCTTACTTGAAAATAAGAAAATAATCCATTATTTACTTTGTTTTTAAACAGTAAGAGATGCATTTCCAAAAAACATCCTAATTTCAATAAAATCTCCATATATTCGAGATTAAGCGAGATATCAAAAACGGCCAAATTAGTTTTCGAATTGGTTCATAGGCTACCATGGAACAAATTTTTTTCTCGGTTTTGGTTTTCCTAAATTCTCGGTAAGAATGAAATATTAATTTTTTGTAGGGGTTTAGTTTCCACCCCGTATTTTCCTTCTTTGAGTACGATAGAAACATGACATTCAGGCTATTTATTACCAATGAAATTTCTAAAAACGTCCTGAAAATCGTATTTTGATATTTTATATTATTCAGAAGATATATGCATCCAAAATTACATTAAAATTTCGAATTATTCCAACCTATTGGTTGCCAGCAGTGTAGAAACTCAACTGATATTAAAGGTACTTTCATATTGTATATCGTTGATATGCAATAAAAACAACAACGGCCTCAATACACTTCCCTGGGTTACACCTATAGGTATCAGCTGATGAATTATTTTAGAGACGTATGGAAAAACTCACGGCGCAAAGCTTTCTTTCAACAATGATTAATAACAGCTTTCCTTACTCCTCAGCTCGATTCCTGTTTATCTACAGTGGCTGGCATACATGTCTTGGTTCAAATATGGCAACGAAGCACTGATGATAAACCAATGGGCTAATATCACAGACATCCAATGCCCTAGTGGCAACTCAACATGTCCAAGAAATGGCCATATAGTATTGGAAACCTATAACTTTTCCGAAGTATGTTTAATTTATGAAAGTTACGTTATGCAACTAATGTTCTTTTTTTTAAGGAAAACTTCGCCATGGATATGATTTCACTGTTTTGTCTCATCGTTGGATTCAGACTCGTAGCCTATTTTTCGTTACTGTGGAAAACTTATTTCAGGCAAGAGTAGAGATTGTAAAAACTTTAACGAATAGTATAATTTCCTATATATTTTCATAAATATTTTATGATATATTTATACGTATGTGCTTACTATTATAAATAACAAATTTAAATACATTTTATTACATATCTTGTATCGTTTCATTGTTGTTAAAGTGGTGTATGTTTCTGAACCCTAAAATTGTCGTAGAAAAATAGTAAAAAATACATAGTACCTCGTACTTTATTTCCTAATTCCTGGTATGTCTCAAAATTGTTTTAAAATAAGGGGAAGGGGTAAGTATCTATTTAAAATTAGAATGGTCTAAAACCAGATGATGTTAATTCCAATGCTCCAACCAGAACAGAGAAGATATTTTATCTCTTATCTGCATCTCGGTTTAAAAACTAACTCTTCTACTCCTAACGTTTTCTTTTAAATTATTTTTTTTTGCGAATTTATAATCTACCCTCTATTAGATCAATAAGTAAATATGTTACAACAAAGATGGGTTAACATGTATACATAAATTATCAATTGACGACCCTATTAAGGCCCTGTAGAGTTTATTGTTTCTTCTAAACTTTCATTAATTTTGAAACTCGAAATATTCTGATGTTCTCGGTTTAGTATTCTGATGTTCTCGGTTTAATTTTGATCAGGGTCATGCTCGCAGTCGCCTACGGCCTACGTTAACCATTGCCATTTTCTGTTTTTTTCTGTTCTTTCAACAAGATATTCAACAGAAAAAAGTCGATCAATTGATTACGTATGAAGGCTGAAGCTAACGGAAGAAACATGAACAGCATTTTTCTTGACAAACTATGAAGAAAAAGAAGAGCAGAAGGAAATAAACATAAGAAAAGAAAGAGGAAGACATTGTTAAGCTATACTAGGCTACACTTCCACCACCAGTCACGAGTCAACCAGTTGCCGAACCGAAACTGGAAGATATAAAAGTTATTTGCACCTTATTCCTCCAGCAGATCATCAATTTTATACAAACTTAATCGTAGACAAAGAAATAGATTTTTAATTTATATTCGTTTAAAATACTTGCTATGTTCATCAATAATACAAATGCTTACATGCACACTATTTTTTTAAATAACTACAAATAACTATAAATAACTATAAGTAACTATAAATAACTATAAATAAATATAAATAACTATAAATAACTATAAATAAATATAAATAACTATAAATAACTATAAATAACTATAAATAACTATAAATAACTATAAATAACTATAAATAACTATAAATAACTATAAATAACTATAAATAACTATAAATAACTATAAATAACTATAAATAACTATAAATAACTATAAATAACTATAAATAACTATAAATAACTATAAATAACTATAAATAACTATAAATAACTATAAATAACTATAAATAACTATAAATAACTATAAATAACTATAAATAACTATAAATAACTATAAATAACTATAAATAACTATAAATAACTATAAATAACTATAAATAACTATAAATAACTATAAATAACTATAAATAACTATAAATAACTATAAATAACTATAAATAACTATAAATAACTATAAATAACTATAAATAACTATAAATAACTATAAATAACTATAAATAACTATAAATAACTATAAATAACTATAAATAACTATAAATAATTATAAATAACTTTAGATAACTATAAATAATTATAAATAACTATAAGAGGCTATAACTATAAATAACTATAAGAAGTTATTACCATAAATAACTATAAAAATATATGAAGATGGCAGATGTCATTCTGCCGAAACGTCGTTCGAGAAGATAACATACATGGGAGAAGATCCGTAATCAACTACTATATACTACACCCATGAAAATCTGAAAACCAACATAATATGTCTCTACGGGGAGAAGACATTGCACGAAGCACAACGAAATTAATGAAGTGCATCGACTCATGACCATCTACGAGTATATAAGGAACCGTTAGATACTGAAGAGATCAGTTCAACAGTTCCAGTGGCCAGCAACAAGAACCTGAAGATGGCAGATGTGATTCTGCCGAAACGTCGTTCGAGAAGAAGATAACATACATGGGAGAAGACCCGAAATCAACTACTACATACTACACCCATGGAACCCCGAAAACCAACAAATAACTATAAATAACTATAAATACCTATAAATAACTGTAAATAACTATACATAACTATAAAAGGAGTCTTAATTAATAACTATAAATGACCATAAATAAATATAAATAATTATAAATGACTATAAATAACTATAAATAACTATAAATGGAGTAATGAAATTACCCCATATCAAATTCCCTTATTACAACACATCAGTAATGTTTGTTGATTCCCTTTTGCACAGCGGGGTCCGATTCGCTTACGACATAATATGTAAGGAGGTAATAACTGTACTAAGAATTGGTTTTTGAGTAATAGAGTCGCATACATTCTTATTGTAAATAAAAAATTGCCCACTTCTATAATTACCTACCTAGCTAGTTACATAACTAAACTGAAAGTGCCTCATCATATTACATAAAACTATTAATAAAACATAAAAATATCCGACTAGCAAAATGCATTCATGCCGAAAGGATATTGATATTATTTTCAGCTAAGGTATCCAATCCAATCCACTTTGAGGCTTTCGCTCGAAAGGGGGCTAACTGTGTCACATTACTTTGTCGTCGTATGCAGGCTAATACTTCTCCACCGATGCATCCTGGCTTCTTGGTCGTGAACTTATCAAAATTCAGCGTAATTGGATAATACTCGTTCTGTGTTTAAACAAGGATAAACTTTGCTTTGTTATTTACATAATACGGTGTAGTAACAATTAATTTGATAAAATATTATCATAAGTTTGCTGCCGACAAACATGTGTAACCTCCGGACAGTTTTGGTGAATTAGTTTGTGAGGATTTTCAAATATGAGTACCAATAACGATTCGGAGGGCACTAAGTTGAAATTGTTGCGGTCATATGGATCCAATGGATCGTGTGGTTCCAATGTAAGTATATTTCTTAAGATTGTACATGTCTAGCACATTGTATGTTACTCCTAATAAATTAATTTTAACTTCTCACATCTGGAATGTGTATAGGTATACAAAAAAAAAGAAATGATTTGCTGTAAATAATTCCAAAAATGGAGGTATTGACATTCCTGTACGGTGTCCGCCAAAAGTCTCTACCGTATAGTAGTCTTTTATTTTTGAAATTGGCACTGCATGAATTATGTACTATGTAGGTATTCAAAAAAAACAGCAAGGATATTATTCTAGTCAAGAATATTATTATATTATTCTAGAATATATACTCATGTCATGTTGGCAACACTGAAAAAAATTGTGTTTTAAATTTTTGGAATCAATTCTCAAAATATATCAAAATGTCAAAGAAAAGTGGTTTCTATTCACTTTAAGAGGTTACTAGCATACAGCGAGTCGCATAAGTACCTACGCTGTGACAACATGTTATATTTTTCGTTTCCAAGGCCTACTTCAAACATCTAGTAAAATAAATACTCATCGTACTGTAATTATTTATAGTTTAGATGCATGGACAACTTGTCTATACTGTATCCAACGAGAGAATGGACTTGAACTCGAGCGAAAATTCGTCTGTTTTGGTCAGATCTCCGCCACTTAGAACATTAGTTCAACGCCCTCAACGTCTTAATTGGCTCAGCAGGTAGCCAGGGCCGGCGCCTGGGTCCGATACCTACCTGGTACCTAATTATATAAAGTACCTACTACTGCCTACCTACTCACAGTTTGTATTTGTAGTCTCGCAAGTACGGTTATTTTAGTTGTGTTGTTTACGGTTGGGAAATAAGTTTTAAATCTATTATAAGAATGGCAGCAGCAAGAGACGAGTTCATGTTTTCAAAATAAAATTTATTTCACCTACTTACGAATTTATTTCATCGAATGACGGTCCTGCGTAGCTCGTTACAGAGCCCCTCCTCTTTAGTCGCCGATGCGCAAAGCAAGTCCATTCTCTCGTTGGATAGAGTATAGAGGCATGGTAATGATTTTTGTAATGTTAATTTCAGGAATTGTAGATTTTTGTAAATTTATTATTGTAATACATATACTTATATTTATTATTGTAATAGCTTAATTTAAAAAATATTACACTAGAAAATAGGTAAAATGTATACATTATTTCCAGCATTTTCTGATATTAAATTTTCGATATATTACAATGCTCCATTTGTTTATAAGAGCTACTAAATAATCTAGTCAAAAGAGTGAATTCCATTTTAATGGATTTTTGAATGATTTAAAGTAACGTTAAATATAATTTGGGAGCTTTGGGAGCTCCTTTCCAATTTTATTTGAAAATTGAAAAGATATGGGTCGCAACAATAATTCCAACACAACAATCCATTGGATATAAGTCTGGCCATTCTTCCGGTGGTATGCAAAATTAATGATATGTGCGTATGATAAAATGATAAGTGCGTATTGTGTTGTCTTGTGTATTCTCTATTTTTGGTAACATTTGTGAATGTACGACATTGCTAGGAACTTCATAACTTATCGGGATGTCTTCTATGAGAATTGCATCTGTCTTACTGATACACTTGGTCACTTGGTCATATTTTTCTTAGTGACAGTGTCGATTATCATTCCACCAACAACTATCAATTATCATTTTGTTATATTTTTGGTCGCAAAGTACATAATTTTCCATCAGTAGGTAAAGCTGGTAAACCATATTTCGTTTACATAAGGGTTTGTGTGGAATTGATCGTTATCTTCTGCTTCGTATTAGTTTTAAATTCATAGTTTCTGTTAGCCTTGTTAACCGTTGATCAAGAGATCAAAAGATTAAGGTTTTCAAAGACGATTTACTTTTATATTTTATATTTAAAGACGAGTTCGTCAGCATTATTTTTCGAGTCTTTTTTATCAAAACCTGGAATTATTTCAATGAAGATTAATTGTTTCGAAAAAAGTGTCGTATCATAGTTGTTCAAAATTAATTGCCTACAAAATTAAATGTATGAATAATTTCAATTTTCGCAGTAGTTCCCGTAAAAGCGAAAAAACCGCATGTCATTATATTTTTTAAACGAACAACAGATTATATGAAAATTAATGTTTTGGAGCCAAATTAATGTTTTGAATAATACAATAATTCTTTTTTAAATGACAAAAGTGAATTAGAGAAAAGGGAATTGCCGAAAATTATTGGAAAATCTTATATAATTTTTTGAGGTTTAGATATTTATGAGTATCAACCATATCATTTTACAGGTTTTCGAAGGTGTACATTAAGAATTAATTAGATATGCGCTTTTTAATATTTTCCAGAAAAATATGTTTCCTTTGAAATATTTTTTTACGTTGAATATTAAAACATGGTAATATAATGAAATTCACAATTGGCAATATGATAATCGAAAAGGAATTTTCTTAAGCTGCAAAGGTATAAAAGAAATTATATCTATATTTATAACGAAAAAATGACTTATTTATTAATTACATCTTAAAAATTTTTTAAATGTTAAAAAAAATAAAAACTTTTTACAGGAAAACTACTGGGAAAATCGAAATTTTTAACTGAAGCGTTTAAAAATGCACAAGCCAAAGCATACCTAAACAAAGCAAAATACCCATGTTTACATAATTGCAATTGTCATAAATTACTTTCTGTTTGATGATTTGTAATTGAAGGTTAGGGTTTACAATAGGGTCTGAAATTTATTTTGTTTATGTAACGTAATCAATTCGTTGTTTACATTTGGCGTTTTAAATTGAATTGTAAAATGTTGTGCGTTGCAGCATTAGGTACCTACATAAATAATAAAACCAGTCTCTGAACAGAATGGTGATATTGAATATGGCCGCAACCTGTGCCGCAAAATATGATATTATGAAATAGGTCTTGAGTTTATTTATAGGTACATATATAATTTCACATTTAAGCAACTCATCGTTTTTTTGTTAGTTTCCCTTCTCTTTTTTAACTTTTCCCTTTACATTCTTATATGTAATATGTCGTCATGATTCTCCTTCGAGGTACAATTAATTCTACCATATCGCTATATTTATACCCGTTGGCTAATAATATGCAATTCCCAAAAAAAAAATGCGAATTTATGCACTACGTGGCAACACCGATTGACTTCTAAACACAATAGTCCAATCAAAAAGCGCGTACCGCCAACAGCGTTGCCATATGTAAGTAGTTTCACCAAGAACTACGACAATTTTATAACAGATTTTTTTTAGGATAGTCATGATTCCCTTGGATCGTCAGATTGCTTCAGAACTAGAGCCAGAACCTATACTAGATGGTCTCCTATCGACGAAGGAGTAACTCTGGCATGGAACGACCTGTCAGTGTCCACTAAAATAAGAAGTGAAGGCAAATATATATACAAAAGGTTACTCAATGGTGGTAAGTAATCCGTTATACTTATTAAACCAGAATGCAATTTGGCAATTTGGCAAATATTGTATAAGGTAAATGGCAATTTGAAGAACTACATACCGACTTAGCTAGGCGGATCTTTGATAATTTTTTAAAATATATTCGCCCCACGATCCGATGTTTATGGGGTTCGTATTTTGTACCCACACAAAAGCACAGCTCTTCTTTTGTACCGTGTTGGAGAAAATATTTTCTTACGCTTTCCGTCCTCTGAGTGTGATTTTAGATTTTATGTTCCAATGATGTTAAAGAATAATATGAATACTTTTCATACTTGGACCTTTTAGTTTCAGGTGCCATAAAGGCTGGAAGTTTAGTTGCACTAATGGGAGCAAGGTAATTGTCTATTTGATGCCTTAGGTCCACCAGTGATATGGCGAATATTAGTAAAAGCCTACAACAGACATTTTGGAGATTAACTTAAACTATTTCATCATTCTGTTTGTTCCAGTGGTGCTGGTAAAAGTACTTTGATGTCAGCTCTTGGCTACAGACAGTCAGGTGAGTTAAATAAATATTTTGCCACAGCATCAGCGTAATTTTGATGAGCAGGTAGTATGGACGTTGAGGGTGATATTTTGATCAACGGAAGACCGATTGGAAACTATATGAAATATTTGAGTGGGTTCATGCACCAAGAGGATTTATTTGTGACATCTCTAACAGTTATGGAGCATATGACAATTATGGTAAGGAAATACATTGACGATATTGAGTTTTATGACGATATTGTTTGTTATAACTTTTAGAGTGTTTGTTATTGCTAAATTATCACGTAAAGTTCATTATCACATAAAAAAAATTACATAGGGAGTACGAAAATACTGTTGCATTATTCTTCATAGTGCGTAGTAAAGGATAAAAGTTCAATTAATGGAAATAACCAAGTTGAGGAGATCGCACGATTTCTATGTGTCTCTTTAACTTATTCTACAAAATTGCCGAGTTTATTTGCTTCTATTAGATAATTTATTAAAAGATTCAAATATTTTATCATTGATGAAAGCTTATAGCCCAGTCGGGTTAGTCAAAAAAACGGCCACACTTTGCAAACATTCCCGTCAAAAAGTGCAGGCATCGTTTTTAATATTTATGGATAATCCATGTTATATAAGCACTTTTATTAACTACTTTCAGGCCATATTACTTGGAAAATCGCCGCCAATAAAAAACAGGTGTGATATCAAATAAATGTACGACCAGCCTCATTGACGGATTTGCTTCCTTCTATTTAATTAAGTCATACTCTAAATTACAGACAAGGATGTCTCAACTTAAACTACAAAATCTAGAAATACCAGAATGGTTGATAATATTTCAGTTACGTAGTTTTAAATCATTTATAGAACGGTATGACCAGTGACAAGTGACAACTCCCTAAATATGTCACCCTCACGTGACCAAAAATTTCATTTTTACTGATCATTCGATAATTATACTTTTTTCCCGTATAATTCGAAAAATATCGATCGCATGTTCTAACTATTTTGGTAAAAAGTTGAAAACGGCCGAGATATTGAGCAGAATTCCCCGTCAAATTAGGATGGCGCCTAACGCATCAGCAGAATTTGGTCGCCATTTAGAATGTAGACTACCAGTCACCCTTCAAGAGCAATGAAATTGCTGACGGGAATTTTTGCAACTATAACTAATATGCTTCATAGCTGGACCTTGCGGAGCTCCACATCTGTGCAAAGGTGGACGGCAATTATAATGCAGGAGTTAATTATCATTTTTATTTTTTAGGCGAATCTGAAACTAGACCGAAGGATCACCGCTCAAAATAAACATAAAAAAATATGCGATATATTAGAGCAACTGGGCTTAGTAAAATGTTTAGATAGTAGAATTGGAGGTGTTGGACAGAGCAAGGCACTTTCAGGGGGCGAAAAGAAGAGGCTTGCTTTTGCCACAGAGGTAAATAATGAGCTACATCTAATCAAAAAAATATTATCTCCTTTTTCAGTTGCTAACCGATCCACCTATACTATTTTGCGATGAACCAACTACTGGTTTAGACTCATATTCAGCGCAGAAACTTGTAATGATGATGAACCAGATGGCAAGTAACCGCAAAACTATCCTCTGCACTATCCACCAGCCATCCTCAGATATATTTGCTATGTTCAGTCAGCTCATATTGCTAGCCGAAGGACGAATAGCTTACATGGGAGCTACATGCAATGCCATAGACTTTTTTCAAGAGTAAGAATAGTACCCGGTTCAAGACCCACACCACAGAAGCTAAACGTTTGTCATTTTAGGTTGGGATACACTTGTCCGGAGTTATACAGCCCTGGGGACTTCCTAATCAAACTCATAGCTACAACGCCTGGTTATGAGGACTCCAGCAAACAAGCTATTAAGAGGATATGTGACAATTTTGCTGTCAGCGATTACGCGAGGGAAGTTGACGTTGTCGTACAATATGAGTTCCACATGGGACGAGCAGTTGCGGTAGGTACGAAAGCTTACCTTGTCTTATCATGCTGATACTCCACTAGTAGGTATCACTTTCTTGACATCATATTATTTGGATGTATATATCTTGAGAGGTATATATAGGGTGGGTTAGTTTTTTTAAAAATATTTTCTAGATCCGCGCAGTGGACCTGTTCAACTACTAGGACATCTGAGAAATTCAGAATAAGCTTTCATTCCATTTTAATATTTTGCTATAATTTTTGGTGCGGAATATCGTCCGGACCAAAGCTCGCCATTATTTAGATATTATTTGTAATCTAATAATATATATTACTGAAGTTTTCAAGTGGGAATTTGGAGTATATATAGCATCTCGAATATTCCAAAATTTACTAGCGTCTTCTCTCGCCAGTCGCTATCGTACTGGAAATATCTAGGATTTTACTTTCACGCTGCGATCGATCCGTGGTGTCAAAAGTGTTTGTGATGTGAATCTTCCCGTATACTTAAATTGATATATTTCTATATTTATTTAATGATAAATTGCTATTTAGTCACATGAACTAGTTTGAAAGATACGTTGAACATATTGTACAAAAATACCAAACATTGTCTGCTACTTGCGCATTAACTTGTTGAGCCCTTCTATTGTTTAAACAATCTAATGTTAATTTGAAGAGCCACAATCAGGCTTCTAAACTAACAGCACTGAGTTAAAAATGTCATATACCCATTTCACACATTAAAATCAAAGCTAACCTTTGAGAAAGCTAGTGATACAAAAATAATTGTAAAAATTAAGGAAGCAATAATTAAGGATGACCTTTCATCCCCTTTAAGTAATACCACTTACCGGGGGTAATATCTCAACCAATCCTACGGGATTATATATATTTAACGTTTACTTACTTTACTTTACTTTTACTTTGCCCCTTACATAATCTCAGGAAAATATTCCCGTACGCTAACGACATCTGGTTGCAAAATATGAACTAAACATTTTACATGACATGGATAACTAATAACAATATTTGTAGAGTGCCTATTATACACAGATGAAGAGAAAACCCTACTGAAAGACCTTCTTAGGCTTACATCCTTCATTCTTAAAAATAATACAATTATGATATTTCTGAGACACTCTTTCTGCATTAATTAGTTAGCTGCTCTTACGTTTTATGAATTTATTATTAAATATTATCTTCGGGGTAATGCTACGTTTTATGAATTTATTATTAAATATTATCTTCGGGATAATGCTTGGCTATTTTTCCCATACCGGAAACCATAAATTAAGTGGCACTTTTAACTGCCACTGACCCAAGGAACAACAATGATATGATTTTATGAGACGTACCGCCAGGGTCTAATAATACAATAGGACAATGGATTTTAGATATCTTACTTGAAAAGAACCTGTACTTTTAGCGTCATACGACGTGTTCAATATTTAAGTTTTGGAAATTAAGCTGAGGCTGGGTAGAGAACATAAATAAAGATAAATAACCCACCAAGGTGGACCTTATAAGAATTCCTCAAACAATAAACAAAGGGCAAACGAACTTCACGAAACTCACAGGCGAAAATCACAGGCAAGGACTTCACCATTTTGTTACAGTAATGTCTTCTATAAGTAGCCAAATTTCATGGTTATATCCCGAGCCGTTGATTTAATAGTGCATTGTATGTATTAAAAAACGTGTTTTTCAAATTATTTCGCGGACAAGGAAAAAATTAATTTGCAAAATTCGTCCATACTAAAAACAGTTGTAATTCACATGATGAATGGCTAAAACTATGCTCCAAATGATGTTGAATGTCCCATTTAGTTATAGCTTAATAAAAAAACGACATCCTAGGTTTTACTCCGCTATAGGTAGGTTATAACGGTTATAGGTACCGTGTTATGGAGTAACTGGAAATGTCGCATCTCACCTAACGTCACATCACCTGCGCGCTGACATACCATTAGCTAGGCATAGACACACACATTTCCCCGCGAATTTGCTCGCCATGAGCAAATCTGCGGATTTACTCGTGGCGAGCTTTTTTATGACCGAGGCAATAAACACACACGCAAAACGTACGGATTTTTCGGCAGAATGCTCGTCCCGTGCAAGTATGTGCGTTTATGAGATAGGTCTGGCGATTTATCCGTCGGATTTGCATGGCTTGCGGCTTCATGAAAATTTTAAAAGGTCGCAAACCATGCCAATAGTTTGAGCAGTTCACAATTTGTAGTATGCGTGTAAAAATGTCGTCGTTAGAAGAAAAGCAGAAACTGGCTATTGTTGGTGCGCTAATGTATTCTGAAGTGTTCATAAATAATAAGAAAAACAGAAAGCGTTTAAAGTGGCAAAAAACAGTGATATGAAACTTAAAAGAATTACGCATTAATGAACCTGATGACTTTAAAAATTATTTACGAATGGACGCCAATACTTTTGACGATCTTTTACTTCGGTTAGAACCTTACCTTAAAAAACAAGACACCCCAATGTGTCAAAGCATTCCACCGAATGAACGACTTATAGCTACTCTTCGATTTCTGGCCACAGGACGCACCTATGAAGATCTCAAATTTAGCACAGGCATATTTCCTCAAGCATTAGGATATATAATTCCAGAAACGTGCAGAGTCATATTTGAAGTTTTAAAAGAAGAGTACTTAAAGGTAAATAATATAAAAATTTTATATCACTTTTTATTTTGCTTAAAAGATGAACATGAGAATACATTTATATCAAATAAGTAAAATAACTAAATCTTGAAAAAAGGTGTCAATCAAAAAGGAACAAAAAAATCTACGAAAAAAACAAACTAAATATTAGTATAATATTATTTATATTAGTAACTTAACTTATATTAGTATAAGTTGAAAACTTATTTTAACTTAGTTAACTTATTTTTTAACTTATATTAGTATAAGTTGAAAAATATTGTGGAAGTGCCGGTAGCGCGTTAGGAGTAGGAGGCTCATTGGAGCAGTTAGTAGATGGCATATTAGTAGCATGATTTTGGTAGAATATTGGTCTGGGTTGATCAGTTAGAACTGTGGCATCTGATAAATTGCTCATCACTGCCCTTTGCAAAACTTGCGTTATTAATGTTTCGGCGTACATTTTCTGAGATGCATCCTTAACGCTTTTCAATTTCTTACCCACATATATACCAAACGCATCGCTGTCGTCTGAAACATTGCTACCCGTCAAGGCATTTGTACAAGCCGAGGCTTTTAAGAAGCTATTATGTTCATTCGTATCTCCTCTTCTTTGACGCTTTTTTAACTGTCTTTCCTTTGTAATAAAAGAAGTAGTAATAGTTTGAGATGTTGATGGGCTTGGACTTCCAACCTGTAATTTATTAGCTTTATTAGTTTTGTTCAGTTACCTTCTACAAAGGAAGAATGGAAGGAAGTTGCTAAAGGATTTGAAGAGACATGGCAGATACCAAATTGCGGAGGAGCAGTGGACGGAAAACATATCCGTATTTGTGCGCCACCGGGAACTGGAGCTCAGTATTATAATTACAAGCATTTTTATAGCATTGTATTAATGGCTATGGTTAACTCTAATTATGAATTTATATTTGTGGATGTCGGGAAAAATGGACGAATTTCCGATGGAGGAATTTTGCAATATACAGCCTTTTATCAACGTCTAATTCAAGACAACCTAAATTTACCCGAAAAACATGAATGTAAAGAATTTAAATTTTGTCTTTATTGGCGACGAAGTCTTCGCTCTTCACAAGCACATGTTAAAACCTTATCCTCAAAGTAATCTTACCTATGAAAGACGCATATATAATTATCGACTAGCTAGAGGTCGAAAT
Organism: Tetropium fuscum; assembly: GCA_964058915.1. NCBI lineage: Eukaryota > Metazoa > Arthropoda > Insecta > Coleoptera > Cerambycidae > Tetropium > Tetropium fuscum. The sequence goes on from CAXKVY010001809.1 coordinate 185,570, forward strand.
GTAGTTGAAAATGTATTCGGTTTGATAGCTGCAAGATTTCGTGTACTCCATACATTACATCTATCAATATGGCACCATTGAATATTCAGTTTGTTGTATTAGCTGTGTGCTGCTAAAAAATATATAGGACGTACCACATTTGATTCGGAAAATGAGCAAACACATGAAATATAAGAAAACGCAGAATGGCGGCAAAGTAATGTTCAGTTGTGTCCCCTGCAGGTAGCGGGCACAAAAAATTATACACATGACGCAAAACAAAATAGGAAAGAATATATGGAATATTTTACCGGCAGAGGGAAAGTATCCTGTCAAGACGCAATGCTGAACAAGGGAAAGGCCTAATATTACATGCTGTATTTATTAAAAAAAATACTTACCTGACTTTCATTGAGTCCTTCTGATTCCGTGATTTGAGAATTATTGTCCTGATTGTCCTTATTGTCATCGACTTCTTCTTCGTCAAAACCTCCTGCAGATGGACTGGCCATATTGGAAACGCTTTGGGACGGTTGCTCTTGATCTTTAATGAACATCATCATGTCGAAGTACCATAAATTTGGGGTATATACATCTTCACTACCACAGCCACTTCTTCTGGAATTTTCCACCTTTTTATATTCCTTCCTGAAGGTACTTCGCAACGATTGAATTTTTTTTTGAACTACTTCTCGAGTATGGGTAATATTAAATTTTTTGCAAACCTCCATCAATGCGGTGTACCCTAGGTTCTTTAAATTTCTGTTCAGAGATTCGGAGGATTTTATTTTCCATAACACTGGATGCCGTCTGTACTCTTCAATTAATTCGGTTATAAATTCTTTATTCATTTTAACTTTTGAGTTGCCGCAACACAGATAAAATACTCTTAGATGTGCACTGGCCCGCTGATTAATATGTGTGTTTATGGCGAAAATTACAAGTCCAGACTCGTCCCACGCAAGTAAGGCTCGCGGCTTGGCGCGCTAGTGGCCAGAAACGTATGGATTTATCCGCGGATTAGCTCGTGGTGAGCAAATTCGCGGGAAAATGTGTGTGTCTATGCCTAGCTATTGTCTTTGTATCATGGGGATAACCCAAGAACTTTAAACTTCTTGGGGATAACCTATCAAATTTAACCGATCCTGACCGTCACTGTCCATCTCTCTTATTCATTGACTCACAGCTGACAGCACTCTTCTAACATACCGACTTAATTTTCAGAGTTTTATGGGTCTGATTTTTTTTTTAAAAGTATCGTATGGCAGAGCAAAGATAAAAATGGCATTAGCAAAGATAAAAATGTCTCTCAAAATGATATGTATGTGAAACCTATCAAAAGTCAATAAAAAAAATTAGGCTTCCTAAAATTATTTTATGTTAAGTTAATATTATTACCTGTACAAGTGGGATGCGCACAGGTAAACGCAACCGCTTCCGCAAGCCAGATAGTCCGGACGCTGACCGAGAAAGCCAAAGGAGGGAGGCATATCAAAAAATCAGCTCACCTGAAATTATCTCTCGAAAACGTTGCTGGCTCCTAGACTAATTGATCCTATGTATTTCTAGGAACATTTTATCAGTTAGTTCGGGAATTCCAAAAGCTCAGTGTTTTTTGTTTATTTTCCCTTATGCAGCTACAAGTGTGACTAAAGCTATTGAGGATACTGTAATCTCAGCACAGGAAACTTGTTTCTTATATTGTTCCATGATATTCCCATGTTTTATACTCTAAATGTAATTGGGGCTACTAGCGATACGTTTAAAGCAAGCAAATAGCAACAAAAAACCGTGATGTAAGTTATTTGTAGATAATACACTGCGTCGCAAAATTAAAGGTACCTTATGATTTACATTTCGAATAATTTTAAAACTAACTGTCCGATTTTCAATATTTTTTTTTAGATTGTAGCTATATCCTAATTGTTTAAAATTATTAATGCCAGAATATTTTATTGTGACGCATTTTAATTATAGAGGGTGGAATAGAGGAGTATGTGCCGCTATGGAATTTTTATTTGAAGTACGTGGGCGATAGCTTTCTGACTGACATATATCAGCTAAATCGACATAGTGAAGACTGATCTTCGTGCTAGCTTTTTCAATTTTTACCTACCTATCTTTAATACACTCCTGGCCAATAGGTTGGAAAAATTCAAAATTTGAATGTAATTTTTTATGCATATATCTTCTGAATAATATGGAATATCAAAATACGGTTTGCAGGACGTTTTTATAAATTTCATTGGTAACAAATGGCCTGAATATCACGATCTATGGTGCTCAAAAAGGGAAAATACGGGGTGTAAACAAAATCCCTACAAAAAATCAAAATTTGATTCTTATCGAGAATTTAGGAAAATTTAGGAAAGGATGCTAGTAGCGAAGATATATAGGAAAATGTGTAAAAAGGTGTTTCTTTTTAAATAAATTGGTAAATTTAAAATTAAGCAAAAGGATTTTAATGTTATTATTTTTTCAGCACAGGCACTTCCACTTGCGGAATAACTTGTAAGTCCAACAGGATGAAAATGGTAAAAAAACATATTTAAACGGTCATTTTCAGCAATGAACTCCATTGGTGGTCTAGACTATATTGGCTGATTTATAGATGGTTCTTAGATATTGTGAGGAACCCTTCCACTCAAATTCTGAAGATATTGCAAAGAGTTGTAAGTAGTTAATAAGAAAGAAATTGTTACCTGACTATTATAACCCCAGTTAGGCTGCACCTAGTTAGGTGGAATAAACTACAGCGGCCTTAGGAGAATAAGAGTCAGAAATCATACCTGTTGGAGTAGAGCAAAGAGAAATCCAACTTGTTCCTTAATGCATTACATTTTTTCATGTTGTCTTTGCTTGAATATGAAATATAAAACTATTTGTCTGCGATTTCATCAAAACTCAATCTAGGTATTACCTTCAACCGTTGATTGACGACCCAAAATTAACTCAGTTAAATGTATCTGCAACTGCTGCATCAAAAGAAACTAACCAAGTGAGACTCAACCACTTGTAATTTGAGACGACACATATGGTTTTGACATCTGGCCGAAACGCCGAATCATGTTCTCTGTTTATAATTTCATATGTAAATCCCCGCAAAATATATATGTGGTGCTGTGAGTGGCATGCTACGAAAACAGTCGTTCGAAATTATTTGGCCAATTTGTCATAAAATTTTAAACATCTTTCTAAATGTCAGTCTTGAGATTTGTCATAAACTTATCGGGAACCGAGAATTGGACCCAAATTTAGATAATTCCTTGTTTTGTGTTCATATAGTTTAAGAGAATAATTTGTGTATAACATAACTTCCAGTTATTTACTCAAATTTACCGATAGAATGATTTTTTAGGATCTTTAAATAGAAAAATTAAAATTGAGATAGGGAAATAGTCACTTAATTTTTTTTCCAAAAATAAAATTCAAGAATGTATTCATATTTTTCTCAAATTGAAAACGTATTCAATAAACTTAACGTTACGTCCATATGTGCCTGCGCAGACTCCAATATTTGTGACAGTGGCCTTTCTCCTCAGGGCATATGTTACCAACATATTATATAATGTGTTCTACGATTAAAATATAAACATATGCTTTTTTAGGGTGTAGCGGCTATAATTGGTCTGTGTTATTTAGGAACAAACCCACTCACACAAAATGGGATTCAATCCGTACAGGGAGCTATTTTCATGTTCGTTTCAGAGAATACCTTTAATCCTATGTACTCTGTTCTGGCGAAATTTCCGGAAAGCGCCCCTATATTTCTAAGGGAGTACAGATCTGGACTCTATCATCCCTCGACGTACTATATGTCAAGGGTAATATCTATGGTAAGTTAAAAGCCAAATATTCTTTGTTAATTCAGTTTTATATTTTCCGTCTCTTACCGTCTAGTTACCGTCTGAAATTTATGCACTTGCACCACCCTTGCGCATAATCATAGGTACCATCCTCTCTTATATTCACTGTGTTCATTTTAACACTTACTGCCGCCTGTAATTGAACACCCGCAAAATTTAGGGGGAACATTTTTGCCAGGGGTCTTGATATGACCCCCCTAACTCCTAGCAACCCAAATTTTACAAACATAAATGGAATTACCCCACGTGTTACCTTCGGTTGAAAGCCTTTTTCAAAAAACCCTAAACGCCTCACCAAACAATAATGTCACCAGCGTTCTATGTATTATAGTTCTATGTGTATATAGTTCTATAGTATCTATGTAATGAAATGCTACAAACCCAAGATTACTTTTCACAAAATACATATGAATAGCAAAGAACTTCAAAGCTAATATATATATATATATATATATATATATATATATATATATATATATATATATATATATATATATATATATATATATAAATATATATTAGCTTTGAAATTCTTTGCTATTCATATTTATTTTGTGAAAAGTAATCTTGGGTTTGTAGCATTTCATTACATAGAAATAAGCAAATAGACGAATAAGAAAGAAAACACACTTACCAGTGCTATATCTGGACACACATACGGAAATGAACCACTATACACACGAAAACGAACCACTTAGAAGTTGTACAAGTTCTTTCACCTTTCTTGAGGATCTTCAGAGCAGTATACGATTTATTTCATTGATCATTCATACTTGAATTTAAATTACCAATACACCAACACTTGCAGTGACGTTTTATGACATTAGTTTTTGACGGAACTCATTCTTAGAATACACAAACCTATTCTACTATTTATATTTGTTCTATTTGAACATATTATATATAAAAGCATTAGGCATACAGTTATCCAGAAGATGTTAAACTTTAAAATGCATAAAATTTTGTTGAACCTATTGAAAAACAACTACTTTTTCCAACTATATGCGGGAAAATATTGAATTATATATACAATAGAGTTCTGAAGCATTCAAAGAGGGAGTGATACAGAAATTGTTTGCTTAGTCAAAACTAAAATCATTTGTTGGTTGTATGTATTAATTGTTTCTTCGAAAATTCTCGAAAAAAATCCAATTTTCACCCTGGATATATTTATTAGCTTTGAAATTCTTTGCTATTCATATTTATTTTGTGAAAAGTAATCTTGGGTTTGTAGCATTTCATTACATATTTGCTTATTTCTATGTAATGAAATGCTACAAACCCAAGATTACTTTTCACAAAAAAAATATATATATATATATATATATATATATATATATATATATATATATATATATATATATATATATATATATATATATATATATATATATAGAAAATCGTGATTCCGAGTAAATTGATACCTATAGCATTTTTGCTGCAAATCATGATTGTAACATTCAGCTCGATAACCGTTTAATGATGTATGGTAATAATCTTTTTTGTAATTTTGACATGTGAGACATGACAAGTGAGACTTTTCAAAATCCTTTGCCGTTAGGAAACGTCTTGTTTTTCACAACCAGTTATGAAAAGTAAAATATTACGCAGCTGGTTGTGTAAAGTTCATTACAATTACATAATTACATACCTAGTAGGTTATTTAGACCTGACAAAGTGACGAGCTGTCGCACCGTTACAACCTATTGGATTGTTTTTAAACGTATAAAATCATAGTTTTCTTCTCATATAATAAAATTGGTGAAGATTAGAAAAAATCTTGTTCGAAACACGTTGGGACACACTATTTTGTGTAGCTCGCATCAGAAATCTGCTGGTTACACAAAATAGTACTTTTCCCAATTGGTTACATAAAGTAGATATAATTAGACATAATAAAAAACTACATCTAATACAAACAGTTAAAAAAGTTTGTAAATTACATAAAAAATGACGCCCCCGGGTGGGCTCGAACCACCAACCTTTCGGTTAACAGCCGAACGCGCTAGCCAATTGCGCCACGGAGGCTATTGCTCGTTTGTGAATATCTGCACCAGATAACTGAATTTCTTGTTAGTATATCAAATTTGTTATTAAAAATATTAAAATTACTAGGTATTACTTGTAGAAATTTATAGAAATATCATTAAAATGTTAACTGATTTTAATGATCTAACATTGGAGTAGCACTAAAAAAGTTTAAAACCCAAATGAATTATCTATTTAAATTAAATAGATTATAAGGTACTAAATAATTTAATACCTACCTATTTAATACCTACAAGCCGAGAAATAGACAATAATAGGTAATCATGCCGAAAAAAGGAATAACTATTTATACACCAATACTCATTAAGTACCTACCTATATAATTAGAAAAAGAAAAGTAAAACTCCATGCTTCTGTTTCTGCAGTTTTCATGTGGCTGAAGCAACGCATTCAGATTCGAGAATCGATTATTTACAGTGGACCAGTTCGTTATTGGAAATGAATATAGAAAATCAAAAAATGGACATAAACAATTAAATTACGTTTGATTAATTTATTTATCACCTTACTATTTCCGTTTCGCAAATATTATACATAATTTTAGGGATTAACTGTCTAATAAACTCTATTAATTTGAAAATGTAGTTATATAGTTACCTTACTTAAAGTAGGATATACCATATTACACATACGGACATACCCTGTGAGTAACATCGAAAAATAAAGAATATACAGGGCGTGTCAATTGTTTTGTTCGCAAAATAAAAAATATCGTGGTGACCGGAACAGGGGGTGATGCGGATTTTTAAACCGTTTTATTTAGCTTGACTTCGTACCTATATATGATTATATCTTTATTTTAAATTTTGCAACGGTTTTTTTACCTACCTATTTCCCGATGAGATAGAGACCCATACATTGCTACTGTCCTATAGAATATATAGTGCGAAGACCTTGGAAACATTTAGAACATATACGGGGTGTGACAAAAGTTTGACTTCGAAAAGTTAAAAAAATCGAGGAAACCAGAAACAGGGGTGTCCCGCATTTTTGATGCTAACCATATACCTATTGCTACTGTCGTATAGAATATAGTGCGAAAACGGCCCTAAATGAGAGTGTACGCCAAAGAGTCTGGGCCGGGCTGATGGGTGGTAAAGTACCTGGGCTTCAAATATTATATTTTCTTAATTATTTCTTTAAAAAAATACTACCTACTGAAAGAATATGTTATTATGAGTCTCTTCCAAGTGAGCCTGACATACTAGATCTATGGTGGCGTTTAGTAAAATATGACCCTAATAACTGTTTTCTTTCAGCTACCTGGATTTATTATAGAACCAATCATATTTGCGACAATAGCATATTGGTTATCAGGGCTGAGATTAACTGCGTATGCTTTTCTCATGACTGCTTTCATAACGACACTTACTACTAATGTTGCATCAGCTTGTGGTAAGTACACTGAAAACAAAAATAATTGTGGTAACTGAAAACTGATTTTTAATAAATAAAAATCTCATTAACATAGGGGATAACTAGGTACACCATTGATTTATGACAACTGCTTATGGCAGTAGAGTTGGTTTGATCATGCGCAGCCGACCGGGAAAATCCGAAGGTGGCCGAAGCTTGTAAAATTGTACGAAAAGTGTTTTGCAAGCTACTGTGGCAACTAGATCTGTTAGTTGGCTAAAGGTTGGAAGATGTTGGAATAAATGATCAGAGCAGTTGCTTTGAAAGCCCAAAGTTACGGCAACTCATACTTTAATAGTAACTACCTAAAATCACTTGCACATGGTATTAATTAATTTTTTGATTAGTGATAAATACACAGTTCAGTAAGTTCACGCCAATTAGCACTCTCTCTCTTACGTTATTTTTTTAATTAACAGCAAATAGAAAAGTAGTGCTCACAAATGTTTTTTTTCAAATGAGTGGGTCAGTTAGGTCATTTTTCACAGTGTATATATAGGTAACTAAATAGGAACATATATGCCAACTAATATTAATAGACAAATGTATATCATATACCTATATAGGTATATTCATATATACAGAGATTTATTATCCCTTGACCATTCAAAGATTTTCTGCTTTCTTCGCAAGGACTGTTACATAGAATTATAAAAATTCTATAGCTCCAATTTTACAACTTTATCATATTTTTTTATACCCAAGCCGTAGAAGAAAATGTACGAAATAATTCGAGTGTAAGTTCCATCAGTCCCTCTTCAATAGTTCTTCTTGATTCGATATGGATTTTGGGGCTATGGAAATTGGTTTTACATTTTTTTTTTAAATCTTCACTGAAATGATATTTTACATTTATATTTTGTTACTAGGCATTATGTTCTCCAATGCATTTGGATCTGTACCAACGGCGATGGCATATCTGGTACCTTTTGATTATATTATCATGGTGACATCAGGATTATTCATAAAGCTAAGGTAAGGAATAATAATTTTTGCGGACATATTTGCTACAATAATGTAGGGATGGCATTGATTGAAGGACCTGGAAATACGTGCAAGGAAACTGTTATAATCGTATACTATAACCGCAGTAGATGTTGATAGGAGCAGCTTGAGTCAGTTCCCACTATCTCGTTTCTACGGTATTAAATAATAAAATCGCCCCCTAGTGTCTACTGCGGCTATCAGACATGATTATAAGAATTGGCTCGGGCATCTTTCTAGTTATTATCTCTTTACTCAACAAGTTGACTACTGCTTGCTTACTTATTTTAATTGTTTTAGCACTTTGCCAAGCTTGGTGAGTTGGACCAAATACTTATCATGGTTGATGTATTCTACAGAATCGCTCAGTATAGTACAGTGGAGTGGAGTTACTAACATAAGTAAGTATTTAAGCATCAAAATTCAATTTATATTTCCGCGCGGTTACTAGGCACGACTATATAACAAAATAATCTTGAAAACATTAAAATGCATGCATTTATCTGTTTAAACAGAATCGATTTAAATTGCATAAACTTATTGCCTTAATCAATTTAAGTCAATTAATTTAGTTAAAAGTTAGTGACCTTAAAAATTGGTCATTGGATGCACATGAAAAATCATGCATGCACATGAAAAATCTCGGGGAATATCGTTACCAAAAATTGGGTACAACATAGGCCCAAGACATGCCCCTTGTGGTACTCGCTACGAGACTTCCATAAAAGTCTGTTTACATGTTTAATTTATTTATTGCTTTTTAGCTTGTGATAGTCAACAGATTGACCTCCCATGCGTCAGAGGGGGTCGCGAAGTTTTGGAAAAATTCAGTTTTTCCGAGGGGAACCTCTCCAGGGACATATGGGGTATGGTTGTGCTAATGCTGAGTTTTTATATAATTGGTTACCTATGTCTATGGTGGAAAGTTAGGAATAAGTGATGTCTACATAAAATTATTAAGCAATTGTTTTTATATCTATATATTTAATCAAGAGTAAATAAAATCAGTATTATAAATATTTGTATTGGAATTATTGTGTCATTTCTATGAAAGTGCGGATGCTTGCAAGCTGCTATACATTTAACTGTTACGTGTGTTAATATCTATGTATTTTATTAAAAATATAATATATAGCTATCTTATACCATGCAGTCATATTGAGCCTTATACTTGATTATTGTAAAAAATAGTAAATAACAGGATACACATAAAACAATAAATAATGTCAGGGAATCTTCAGAAGAGATTGTGCAAGATATACTTAAAATCCCCTAGTTCTAGGGATAATCTGTACAATCTTACAACATCACACCCAACGATATGGCAATATCGCATCTGATGGGTCCCCCACAAAGGCGAAGTCTCAGCACTCTAGGACTCCAAATAACCGAGATACGCCCCATTTAGAATAGTTGCAGTAGGAAAATGAACATGTGGACTACCCACTGTAGAACTCTTCGAGATGCCCTGTATACAATCTGGAATGGGATGGAATAATCGAGAAGATTCTAGAAACTTGAAAATAGTATATAAGGGCCAGCCGATCGCTTAAAGTTTATCCATCGATTAAAGTCCATCTAATAACTAATAACGTAAGTTGTAAGTAGTAAAGTAAGTTTAACGACCGTCTACACTCAAAAGGGCGTTGCTGACCATTGGCGCCGGCATATTATTTTTTAAGGGTCCAAATTAGAAGGTTTTTTATATGCATATTTTAAACACAGCAGCTGATATTAAATGCTAGTTTCCACACTACTCATGAAGTATCTATTGCTTTCAGCGCGTTACTATTTCTTAGTGGATGGTTCGCCAGCAGCCATATTTCCCACAAGAAACAAAAATTAATATGTACAAAACAGCTAAGTAGCCGCGAAAAATAAACTTAAAAATAGCAAAATAAAATAAGTATATCTATTCCAAAATAAATAACAAAGTTCTGAATAAGAAATAAAAACAATAAGATAAATAAAATAAATACACCTATATTCTATAATAAAGCAAAAAAATCTCAACAAAAAATAAAAACACCTTAATACCTTACACCGTAACACCTTAATACTTACATTAAAAAAGTGCAATTAAAATCACTATTTTCTATGTCACTATTTAATATTATTATAATCACTAATATCACTATTTTCAGTCACTTTCCACTTCATCTTCACTGTCGCTATCACAATTTCCAATATTAATCACAAGAACCCATTGTGTGGCTTGATCAAACTCCAAATACCCATCCCACATTAACTGTTCCTCTTTTATCACGTGATTAATACACTTCTGCCAATTTTATGCTGTGACTTTTTCAATTGCTCCTCGATGATAGCTGGCTCTCTACGTCTGCTAATTTAAAAGTTCGATTCACTCTCGCCACCTCCCGTTTTACTTGGACCCAGATCAATTCAGTGGGGTTCACTTCGCAGTGATAAGGACGTAATCTCAAAAATGTGACTCATCCATGCGTCGATGCCAGTTCATCCACTGCCAGTTTCTTATATGTATGGACATGTACCTTAGCAGCTTGCAATAATTCCGCCTTCAAGTAATATTCTTGGCAAGGAATGCCCTCTTCTGTTAACAATTCTTGAATTCTTCCCTTTCTCCACGATGGCTGGGCTTGTTTCTTCACATTTTTGGGTATGATAAGGCGCATTATCCATAACCACGACACTTCTTGATTCCAAATGTTTAAGTAAGTACCTACGCCGGCAAACCATTTCTTGTATACTTCGGAATTAATTTCCTCGTGGAAGTCTACGATGATCTTGGAGTGAAATACCAATTCTCCATTAGGCAAAAAGTCACTATCACTTCCATTATGCGTTATGATTAAACGGAGACCTTTTCCGCGTTTCCATCCTGCCAGACTCTCTTCACAGTATGTCCTTCGTTGACCCACGTTGCATCAGTATAATAAATTTTCCGCCCTTCGTTTCGAAACATTTTCATTTTTGATTTGAAAATAATCCATCCGCCAAGCAATTATTTAATATCTTTCTATGAGAATACTCTTCTGTCTAGTTTTCTATACGTAAAATTCATGCCTCAAAATTTTTGCCAGGCTTGCCTGCACATTTTATGTACAATCTCATTTTCACTTATACCTTGCAGCACCTTATCTAAACTGGGCAATTCGTTATTTCTTTACTTCTAAAGAAACCGTGGATCGTTCTACGTATCGCATTTTTTGCACTCTCGTCCACTTCAATCTTATTTCGACCGCTTTTTGGTTTCAGTGCTTGTACACTAGCAGGTATCTTTTCCTCTTTAAACGTGTGTATATGCTTGACTTTGATGCTTCTGTATAGTCCGAACACATATCCACCAATTTATCCTTATCGCGATGAGGGTGATCTCTCTGTATGCAGTAAAATACTCGTTCTAAATTGCCTACGTTTTGGACAATTTTCCATTGTTCACTGAAGTAATATTGTATCACAAACACAGTAAAACACCACTACATATACGCGAATATCTCAACCAACGCATTACACAATTGTGTATGACCGTTACGCCGGCTCCACACTTGCGTATACAAATATTCAGAAATTCGGCGAATATTTGGTAACAAATAATTATGTACGAATGTTCGCTTTTTAGACCATCCACACAAATCACTTTTGAAACTGAATATTTGGATTTGATCTTTACCCCGGAAAATATTCGCGCATCGCCCTCGTCTTTTTGCTCTCATTTTTTTGTATGTGTTATTATAATTATTCTTTAAATGAAGAGAAAAAGAAGCCCAGAAAGAGGATATGATGGATGGTTTCTCTTATACAAGTGGTTATATTATCTTTATGCAAGTAGTTGTTCTACCCTTATTTTACTAGTTATATATTGCCGCTTAACTGCTTGTATTGCCATTATACAAATGGTTATATTATCATTGTACAAGTAGTTGTTCTACCATTATTTTACCAGTTGTATTGCCACTTCTTAACTGTCTGTATTGCCATTATACAAGCGAATATATTGCTAGTATACAAAATGCTATATTGCCTTTATTTAAATAATCGTATTGCAATTATACAGGTAACTGTATTATTATTATACACTTACTGTAATGCCATTATACATGTGAAGGGTAATAAAAACAAAAATTACTGTAATGGTTATATATTTTCAACAGAAATGTAACAACAAAGAGATCGACTTCTAAATATACATACTTATAATTATTACTTATATTAAACAAAATAATTTGACCCACCCAACAATTTATTTTACAACCAATTTGCTATCATGTCCCGACGAGTTTCAATGTTTTACAGTTTCCAGCATTGCATGAATAGAAATGACGTTCATCACTAATAAACGTGTAAATTAATCATAATTTTAATGTGCATTAGGTGGATATTGCTGTTTAATTTCAATGTAGAAATAAAAAATGTTTCTCATAAACAATAGAAAATAAGGTTTGCCAAAATGGACCCTCTCCCCCAGTATCCAAGATGGCCGTTTTAAGAATTACATTTAATTTTTTGCAATAAATCGATATTTTAAAACCTGAACTTAATTAAATAAAGAAGCACCGCAACAGCGATGCTTCTTTAGGCCGTCAGTGCACTTTTTATATTTATTAGAACTACTGTAGTTAGTCTTAGTCACGATGCACAGAGAACGACGGTTTGTCAAACCAAACCACTATGTCAAACGGCTGATGAACTAAAACTGGTCAGTCTTAATATACGGTCTTAATATAAATATTGTTTTAATCCCAAATTGCAATTTACAAGATTTTGTATTTTGTGTATACCACAGAGTTGCGCTACGTGTGTTTGTGTTTTCTTAAAAATTTGAGAGGCACAATTTTGTGCATCGTAACTCGCGTAGTTATAATGCAATCTACTTTTAACAGTGCTAATTTTAGATAAAGGTATTTCCAAATACCACAATAAATGTTTTATATGTTTTTCCCGAAAAAAGCATCGGTTTTCAGTGGCGTAACAATAGGAATAGCACATATTTATCCCATGGTTGTACTATGGATTGTGGCTACGGATATTCTGTGTATCCATAAGTTATCCACTTGTTTTCCAGAAAAGTACGATTAGACCTTCTATTCGATAAATTCGCACGTCACTGAGAGATTTGACAGTAATATTACTAGAATCTAGTGACTTACCTAGTGTTGTATAACATGTTGCCTAATAATTGAATAAAGCATGGTCACGTGATTTATAAACATTATGGATGACCCTTATCCGTAATGAAATACTTAAATATCATGGAAAATCCACCAGTTGGGTAGTAAATTAATTGTTTGGCGCCCTACGTCACCCCGTCCTCTGCGCCTCTGATTTCCATTGAAAAAGTTCAAAGTCGTGACGCCACAGCCTAAAATTTACAACTCGACCGCTTACCTTCATACTTCTTTCGGCCGCTTTCCGGCGCAACGCCTACCGAATATTATTGTAGTTTGTGACGTCACAGCTAGTTTCGGGCCGCGTCAATTTTATCGCTGTTTAGATCCTTCATACTGATCGCGCGGAATTAGAAATCTTGTTTTATTTTGAAGTATCCGTTTTATTATAACGTTAGGCTGTTTTTTAGTATTATTTTTATATTTAAAATTTTAGTCATGTTCCCTATTGGACTTCCTCTCGCCTGGAAAGAAAGATAAGATCCCGGAAAAATTAGCGTAGCAAATATATGCAATCCGTTATCTAAATAGCAGGGATAACTACAGAACGTGACCCATTTTCAAAAATAGCCTACTTCAATAATGACCCTAAAAATGCCTAAACAAGGGCTGACCTCTGCATATAAAAATAGCAAACTGTGCCGCTCCGGCCCCGGATCAATGTAGGCTGAACTCTAGAGAATCCGGGATTAAGTCACGAAACCCCCGATTATTTTTTTAAAAGCCGCGATTTTTTGGCCTGCAAAATAATAACGCATATAATCAATCAATATCTCTGAGAGAACGTACCTATGTAGTTATTCGCAAAATACCATCCCATACCTACCCAACATAGAGTGCTGCGATTCTGTTTACAGGCGATAGCTAGGTATAACAAAGAAGCAAATATATCCGCTACCTAGATTGTTTATTTCAGTACGCCATAAAAATATTACTCTCTCTGGCTGGTGGTAATATTTGCAAATTGCCTTTAATTAACACTGATTACCGACGTTTTAGATGCAAATATTACTAATTACACATAATGATTAGTGGGATAGAAGAGCCTTTTAAAATTAAAAAGCTGGCGGGATGTTTGCGGCGACGCGCACATGCGCCCTGCCCATTCAGTCGGAACTGTCATGGAGAATGTTTGACAGTGCAGAGTGTTGGTGTTTAAAAATCTCGCGATATTTCAAGTTTTGAAGATAACATTTACATCGAATCTCTTAAATCAGCTGTGCAAGTGTCGTGTGCATCATACACAGTACAATTTCTGTCAAAACACCGCCTACTTCGCCCGCATTTCATGAAACAATCAGGAGCCTCCTGAAATAGATCTTCACCTGAATGAAAAAAGTAAGTTGTTATTTTATTAATTTATAGTCTCCTTACACCCTGTCAGGCCAATATACCCTTGATTACCGGAAGTTATAGCTAAAATAAGGCCCAAACTAGGTCGCTGATTATTATAACCTACAAAGTTAGTGCGCGTAGGTACTTACTTATATTAATTTAAACAATCTTTCTCAGGCCTGGTTATTTTGGCAAATGCATTGTAATTCGGTAGGTATCACTGATTTATCTTATCGCACAACGCATTACAACATAGAATTGCATAAACTTTTATGCATTGTTTAATCAGTAATTTGTTTTTATTAGGTAAGTAGGTAGGTACCTACACGACACTCAACAAACTTTGACTTGAAAATATAGATCTAACCATGTGCATAGTGAAAACAAAGTGTCAGTTAGGAAAATAATAAAAATAACTAAAAATAACCTGGAAAACATTTATTTATTTTATATAG
Organism: Tetropium fuscum; assembly: GCA_964058915.1. Lineage (NCBI taxonomy): Eukaryota > Metazoa > Arthropoda > Insecta > Coleoptera > Cerambycidae > Tetropium > Tetropium fuscum. The sequence goes on from CAXKVY010001809.1 coordinate 200,801, forward strand.
GGATCCGGTGATAAAAGTAATAAATAGTAAATAAATACTATCAGAAATTTAAAACTCTTAATAAGGAGTTGCGTAGACTTAGGTTTTAATAAATATTAAAACACCATTGGACATCCCTTTTTTCTATGAATAAAAGTTAGTAAGTTAACAACTTTTTTGGACAAGTTCCAATAAACATGTCAATAATAAGTAGGTAGGTTGTTTTTTCTGTAGTTTATTTCTATTTAAGGACTTTACCCGGTGTTTATCTGTAATAATTGTGGAGGGGGCGTGGCATAACTATCTATTTAGGCCTAGGTAATTAGGTATTTTAGGATTATTTTATAAGGTGCCTTTGTGTTTGTAAATTATGAACATTATATTGATTTATTTCCTTAGATGTCCTTAGTTAGTTGGGTGCATATTATTATATGTTGTTCATGTTTAATTTATTATGCATTTTGCGTGAGCAACTTTGAACACGTATAGGTACCTACCTAGTTAGTAATGTAACTGCAACTACCCATGTTTTTTTCCATGTAATGGAAACGCGATGCACCCCTACCTACTGTTTTAGATTTAAGGAATAATATATACCTAGTAATTACTTAATGCAAATTGAATGGTCATACTATAGGTACCTATTGTGTATTTTACATATCGATTTTATTCTTCATTTTACGTACATGCTACCATAACTATAAACAAGAAACAAATCATATAGCTGTATTTTCTATGTATGTATTACAATATAAAAGTTGGCTATACCTACCTAGAAACTAGGAAGCTTTTACAGAAGTGCTATACAGTAATATTTGCATATCTTTAAAATACTTCAAAGTGGTTCACTGACTTTATTTTTAAGTGGTTCTTGGTTCTTGTGTGGATAGCAAAAGCAGGCTCTGATAAACAATGTGTCCGCAATGTGTTTGTGTATTTTGTGTTGCATACTCAAGGGGACTGAACCGCAGATTTGACTGAAATAGTGAAGTTGTTTGGTCGATGCATTTCGTGCTTTGACGATTCGCTGCTTAAAAATAAATACAGTAATACTGAAACTAATGTTAGTGTTAAATTTTTTTAAAGATGTTACGTATGCGCAAACTGCAAAGAGCAAAGAGATACATACAATACATTAATATTAAAAATAGAAAGTTTATGAAGAGTTTCGCTTGGTGTTTCGAGGGGAATTTTTTTACAGGTAGATATTATCTGTGCGATGTATTCAAATAAAGGCGCACCTTGCTTAGCATTAACTTTATTGAAATACTGATAAATCTGATGCTCCCATTTGGAGGGAACCATGAAAACAAGTAACACTAACAAACAACAGAGAACACAGACAATTTTTTACAACCTACTTGCATGTAGGTTTATATGCATATGGCTTTTTTAACTAGGTACCACCCCCAATAACTTTTATAGGTGGTAGGTACCTATATTGTGTCAAAATATATATTTCGTGATTCTTTGAATGCAATGTTTATTTTTCATTAAAAAAAGTTTAATTTTACTTTTTATATATTGAAAGTTGTTCATTAGTCTGTCAACATTAGTCAAATGTACAGGGTAAGTCTCTTAAGATTGACACCCCCCTCATCTCACTTATCCTTTGCCGATTTAACTCATTCAAAAAAGGAGTGGACGCGGTTTTTGATCAATTTTTATAATCTGAGCAGATATACAGGGTGGAAAATAAAACATGATTTTTTTAAATGGAACACCCCGTATATTTTTATACCAAAATAATGTCCTTAATTTTCTGAATAAAAAAATATCTAATTGTTATATAATCACTCCATCTGTTCGTGAGATATTACTAAAAACTTATCACATTACGGGTGTCACTTATAAAACAAAAAACATATCAAGATACCTCTGGAAACAATTCCATTTATTGAGATAATAAATAAATAATATATAGGTGACAATAACAGTAACAAGTAGTAACAATAAACAACATAAGCCTAATAAAAACAAATAAAAGTCAATATTAATACAGTAACACAATAAACACAATTTTATTTATTTACACGTAACGTAATTAAATATTTTCCACGTAACCACCACCATTCTGAATACACATTTGGCATCGCTTTATAAAATTGCTTCTCACCCTTTGAAATATATCACCATTTTGGTTTAATTCCTCAATTTTTACACGTATGCATTCTTTTAACTCATTCATATTATTAAAAACTCCAGTTTCGTATATATCTTGTTTTATCGTACCCCAGAGAAAAAATGCATAGGTGTTAAGTCCGGACTTTTAGCGGGCCAATGTATAACACCGTGCCTTCCTATCCAAATAGGATATTTTCTGTTTAGGTATTCGGTGACGTTCCTTGCAGAGTGTGGTGCTCCATCCTGCTGCCAAATAACAGATCTGTTGTCCACTAAATTAATATTATCTAAATAATTTTCAACTGGATGTTGAAGAATATCCACATAACGTTGTGCATTTAAGGGCCCATTTATAAATACAGGACCTACAATAGCATCCTTGTGGATGCCACACCACACGTTTACAGTTTGGTATCCTTGTATATATTTCCGCTGCCCAGTAATGTGCATTTTTTCTGTTAAAAATTCCTGCAGTAGAAAAACTGCTTTCGTCCAAAAGACATGACTTAGAAACTCATCATCTTCCTCTATTCTATCAAGTATGTCTCTGCAGAAGGTTAACCTGTCTTGAAGGTTGTTGTCGTCTAAATATTGAACGGACAAAATGCTATATGGTTTAAAATTATGGCGACGTAATATTTTTATCACACTTCTTTGTGATATATCCAATTCTATTGCTGCGGCATAGGATGATTTGGATGGATTTTCAGCAAAATATAATAACGCGTTAAGTTCTGTGTCTTCTCCTGTTTTTGTTCTTCGCCTTTCCCTTTTCTTGTCTCTCAGAGATTCGGTATTCCTAAACTTTGCATAAATGTTTTTAAAAATATTTTTGGTAGCCTTTCTCGAAATAACCTAACATACTCCCTCCGAGCAAGAGACTTATTCTTGTTGCACTGAATATAAATTTCAAGTAACTCTTTTCGCTCTTCCAATACCATTTTCCAATACCAATACCATTTTCAAAATAACTTGCTTCTTTACGAACACTACGTATTTTTTACGCTAATATCTAAGAGAGTGAACTACTATCTCACAAAAAACTGGATGACATCTGTCAACAAATAAACAATGCAAATATGCATTGTTTCCAGAGGTATCTTGATGTTCTTATTTTATAATTGACACCCGTAATGTGATAAGTTTTTAGTAATATCTCACGAACAGGTGGAGTGATTATATAACAATTACATATTTTTGGATTCAGAAAATTAAGGACATTATTTTGGTCTAAAAATATACGGGGTGTTTCATTTAAAAAAATCATGTTTTATTTTCCACCCTGTATATTTTACGAGATTTTTAATATCTGTTCTCAGATTATAGAAATTCATCAAAAACCGTGTCTACTCCTTTTTTGAATGAGTTAAATCGGCAAAGGATAAGTGAGATAAGGGGGGTGTCAATCTTAAGAGACTTATCCAGTAGATCCGTGGGCTCCTTGATGATGCAAGTGTGGGAGTCGTCCAATCTCATCGTTTAGCCTTGGAAAAACATAATTTCGATGGTGGCACTCTCAAAAAACGTTTATAATTCAATTCTACATAGAAAAGGTTATTACGATTTTTTTTGTAGAACATCACTTTATCAAAAAGTTTACTTTTAGGGTTTTCATGAGAGAGAAGTACTTACTAAAAATTAAAAGTTGTCCTATGAACAATAATCTCACTCAAGTCATCTATTAACAGTGGAAACAACAAAGAAATTTTTATACAGTACAAACATAGGAAACTAAAAAATAATACTTGAATCGAATTAAACAAAAATTTAAGCAAAATCGTAAATAATCATCATCGCTGTCAGTAGGTACAAATATCACTTAATCCCAAGTCTTCTTTATCACCTTCGAACTCTCCCATATTATCACATCGGTCAGGATCACCCTCACATGGACACATCTCAGTACACCTTAATCCATTCAACTGACATGTGAGAGCCATGGGCAGCGGCGAAGTTCGAATAAAAGCATGTCTATAAAATTAGCAGAGCAAAGTGAGCAGCAAAGTAATCGAAAATAGGTGGAGAATTAAAGGCTCTTTAAAGGCTAATTAAGTGCCATAGCCCGGAATTTTAGGCTGCTAATGGTTCCGAGAAATTAGCTGCCCTGCTAACTTTCAAATAACTCAGCAGAGCAATATTTAGTAAATCGGTTCCTTCAACAAAAATGTAAACATGATTAAAGAAATTTTTTTTCGTCTCCCCGCGGCAGGCCTTACCCCATATCCGATGGACCAACTTGACAATTGCTCATCATTATGTACGTTTTAAAAACAGAAAATCAATAAAATTTATATTTTTGAAGAAAAATTTTCTGAAATGAGCGATGTTGACCTATTGGCGTAGCGTATTGCTTCAAATATGGCTCATATACTACTGTTATTGCTCAAATAATGAAAAGCTCGAGAAATGCTAATTAGGTGCTGACAAAATCTGTCATAAATAACGAGCATTCCCGAAAAATATTTTTTTTCCTCAGCGCTCTGCTAGATTGATTTTCACCCAGCAGAGCAGCTTTCATATTGGGTAAAAAATACTCATGTAAGACACTTTTTCAACGTTATTAATTAAATGCTCTATAAATTAAATTAAGTGCTGCAAAAATCTGCATTAAATGACAAAAAATATTTTCCCTTAGCACTTTTCTAGATTGACTTTCATCCAGCATATAATAAAAGCTCTGGAGCCCAGGGCGTGGTTCATGCAACTGGCTCGTATGTACTCCCTACTTTCCACCTGAAGTGTGTAGGTGATGGATTATTGAGTTGCTAAATAAGGTCCTGATTCCACTCATAAGCCTGAAGACGATCCCTTAACAAAGCTGGGTTCTAAGCAGTTTTTGTTTTAGGGAGGTTCTCGTCGACATTGTTTACGACAACTATTTTACAGCTCCTATATCAATCTGGCCAAAGCTTTTAATAGGTCACCACTTACGGAATTGAATGTCTTCCACTACTTTACTTTCCCTTTGTTGGCAAATGATTCTGTTACATCTGCTCCTGAAAGTGCGTGTAATCTAGGAGGTGTAGAGGTCTTTAGTGGCCCCAGTGCTTTTTAAATTGAAGCTAGCTGAACAAACCTTTTCATACCATGGCCAAGAAAAACTCCAAACTCTGGTGCAAGTTGGGGATATCTTCTTAGCAGTGAAAGCACAACATCAGTATCAGGAAAACACACGAGTGTTTTTGATTCCCCTCTGTGCTAAGTACGCAGAGTGTAGTATGATCTCCGTGTCCGCCTCCTCATGGGTACTTGAAAGACTCGATACATCAGCACCATGTGATGAACCTGCTTTGTCTTTCCAACTGACCACGAACTTCCCTTAGGTCACACCGAATTGAAGAATCTGATCGGAAAGGAACAATGTCAGTTAATCCTTTGTCTTATCGTGAGCAAGTAGTTCATTGGTGTACTTCGAATTATTGTTTCTGGTCCGATTTTATAGTGGATTAGATCTGAGCCTTTTTGCCAAATTACCTACTGTCGTCTCTGTTTTCAATGAATTCTCTTTGTAAGAGGCCAACACCACATGAACCTCACTATAATTGTTGAATTTTTGACCGATCCATTTGCTGAAGCTTACACCGAGGTCACGGCATGTTTTCACCGAGTGAGGTTTGTGGTAAGTTTGAGGAAGCGTCATGCCATCTACTATGGCAGCTTTCTCCTGTAGTTCTTCATGCCCTTCTAAATTTGCAGGGCCTGTGACAATTATTATAATCATCATTTTCTTGGGCAGGGTTTGTTTGTAATGATTAATGGAAATTTGATTATTAATGTAATTTTTAATGTAATAATTATTAATATTTATTTTAATTTAATATCTAATAAATGTAATAATTATTAAATTTGATGATTAATGTAAACAAATGTAATTTTGTAGCAAAAAAATAAAGCAAGTTATGGGGTGATTTCAACCACTAATCTATTCACAAGAAATGTTGGGAATATCATAAAGTAACCTTAAAAATAAATTTTTAGATAAAATGGTAGGTCCCACACAAAAATATGTAATTGTAACATTATTCGTAAATGTAACACTATTTATGTCTAATTAAAGAATAAACACTTTTTGTATAATACATTTTTTATACAACGGTTGTTACTTAGATAAATGGGAAAAGTATTTGTGATGACGGCCATTCTGTTTTTATCGTGCAACATCCGACCGCACCATTTTCGAGTGCCACCATGGAAATTGTGTTTCGCCAAGGTCAAACGAAGAGATTGAGAGCACTGGCAAACTTGCATCATCAAGGAGCCCACGGAGCCTTTTGTGTGCATTTGACAGCCAACTACGTCCGGTACTTACACTTAAGTGTAAAAAAATTACTCAGAAACTCAATTCATTCCAATTAAAACTCAATACAATACACTACAATACACAATATAATACACTAACTTCACATGAAGTTAGCAGAACATCTATTAAATAAAATATTTTTGTTAAAAGTATGCATATAGGAATTTGCCACTTTTGAACCGTAATCAAATGGTGTAAACCAAATTTGAAAAAAAAATTTAGGCAAAGAAACAAACAATAAAAAATTACTTTAAATAACGGAAAATGCATAGGCCTATTAATTGCCGTTAATTAGCTGTTAATTAATCGTGAGAGTGATAATTTAACCGTTCTTCATTTTTAGAAAATATGTTCTGCTAACTTCACATGAACATCTATTAAAAAATATATATTTTTGATAAAAGTATGCACATAAGAATTTGCCGCTTTTTAACTCTAAACAAATGGTCAACTGAATTTGAAAAAAAAATTAAGGCAAAAAAACAATAATTTATTTTTTAAAATAAGCAAAATAACTCATCACTGGTAATTACGAAAAAAGAAGTCGACAGATTCAAAGACGGCAATTTACCCGGAGAAAAATCATTATAGTCGGAGAACGAATGCGCTGAATTCAACACATGGTATGTAACTCTTGAGCATACAGAAACAGATGGTGAATTCTTACGTAAAAACACCTCCCAAAACATATTTTCGAGGTCGCGAAGCGATTCGGAATTGCGAAGTAGAAGTTTTAGGAATTTGCCGCAAAAATCTGTTCAAAATCTGTTCATCTGTTTAACACGTATCTCAGTTAACTCTTGCAGTGTACCATTGAAACTATGCTGAATCCTACTGCATACAGAAGATACATTTTGTCTAAAATACCTAGAATTTTAATAAATAAAATATATTCCGTACCGTGATTCAGAATTCGCCCGAAATGCAAGGTATAAGGCTGTATCGAGTCTGTTAAATAACATGAATACATGGTTTAATTTTCAATTATTGGTTCACGTTATTACGAGTATTAACCATAAATATGTGTCCCATATTCCCCATTATTTGTCCAGTATGAAGAATTTGGAAACAATTGCTCCAAACATATGAAGGGAGCTGAAAGTGAAATTAGGACATTTTAATGGCATTTGGACAGACCAAGCTCTGGAGCAAACGTACAACAAAAATGCGAAAAATCATTTGTTTCGTGGTATATCTATGCAGGAGAACCCATGCAGAAATACTTGAATTATTTGCCCCTTATGTTCAATCTCAGACCAAATTGAAAATATGGCCACTGAGGAACAAATCACCCAATATTCACAGAAACATCATGAGCAAGATAATGAATGATTCTCTAAGAAACTGCACCAAACAGGAAATAAAAAGAATAATAAATTCCAGAATAAATCCGTTTGCTTAGGTTTGTTGTTGACCGAAAATTTTGAAACTGCGTTTATGGTTGACATGGTGACATTAGTACAAAAATATCAGAATATGAAATGTTCAACTCTTACTGAAATATTTACAAAATATATTGAATTATTATTCATATTTAAACCAGATAACTGCAGTTTCGTAGTATGTGTTGGCGATAGATATGGCAATAAAAATAGTTTGAAAACCGACGAAAGAACCCGGAGAGCAAATGGAAAGGGCAAAGAAAACACTTTATATGCAATTCAAGATGGAGTTGATATTCCCCAATGGAAAATGTTTTTTATTTTATCAATAAACAAAAATAATTTTATGAATTAATTTGCCAAGTTGTGCAATGAACATTCATGTATTCCTAACGACCTGCAAATAGTGAGAATTTGAAGAACACGAGGAGGCAGACACGAGAATTTTTGCATTGATAAATGTTTTCAAGATTTGTAATTTATTCCGTAGATACAGATGTATTTTTATAAGCAATGTATTACAGCACGTATTTTGATACACAAATATAGCTTCATCAACTTTTCTATCACGTGTCACTTGTTCGTGGAGTATTCGTCTCAAACTTTTGATATGTGTTCAAAGGAGTTCGTTAGTATCTTGATAGCAGTTTATTATTTAACAGGCTGTGATTCTGTAAGTTTCTCATTTAAAAGAGGAAAACGAAAAGTATTTAAACTGTTCATATCGAAAACAATTAACCTGAAGGACCTGCAATCATTTCGAGAAATTTAATAATAATGGAGAATATATTATTCTAGATTATTTATTAAATGCATGTAGAATATTTTTTCAAACATTATATATGGTGGTCCAGATTCTAGAATTTACCGGCAGTATGGACCATTTAGGAGCACATTTGCTTCCAAATTACAGAACAGATATTAGGTAAGTGTTCAAATGAGTATCAGTTAGGTACGTACCTGTTATATTAAAACAGAATTTCCGCTTTTAGGAATTTACCACCTGAAAATGCGTTTCGTTTTAATGTTTCTAGGGTGTATTTGCAGTGCGCGGTTTACAAAACTGCATATCTAGTTCGACCAAATATACCAAATCTTTTGGAATTTAGGTGGTGCATGAAAGAAGATAGATTATGTTCGCGAGTTGCATAGGACACTTTTATTTTGCATATTTGGAACGTCCTGCTCTCCGACTTTTAGCGGATATTCGTGATATTCTCACGAAATATATACTACTTATACCTACACAGAACCAAAAATGTCCGTAAATACAATAAAACAGTACATTGTGTAAATAATCAAGTTAATTGAAATTCAGCCGATGTACGATTTTATTGAGCCAATGTATAGTTTTACATAGATTGATGTTCATTTATATACATAACGATAATATATATACAATAAACAATAAATCGTACATTAAATAAACAAAAATTGGTAGTATTTAAAATAAACTTTGTTTGATTTATTCAATAAATCATTTATAAATATAACGATCATCAGTTATTGATTTGATATACGTATACATTATTTCAATAAATTTATTCATTGATGTAATTACCGTCAGTTACTCATTTGATGTACTTATACATTATTCTAATAAAATCATATATTTATTCAATAAACATCATTCATTAGGTCAAGGTATTCGTACATAAATATGACGAGAACTTAGTTATTGAGTTAAGGTAATAGTACATGGTTCCTATGAATTTGTTCGTTATTATAATTTAACGTAATTCGTTGATTCAATGTACAAGTATACATTGACATGATGAATCTTAGTTATTGCCTTAATAACATAATATTCATCAAATTTTTTATTTTACCTACCTACAGGATGTCTCAAATATAGACCGATACACTTCAAAAGGTTGCAGAAAACATAAAAAAGGTATTTGATTTTATAACAAAATATACACAAATAAAAAGCAAATAAATGTAAAATTTGTTTTAATTATTGATAATTATTATTCATAACTCTCATTTTCCAGAAATTCACTTAAAATTAAAACTTTATGATAGCTTTGTTAAGGTTTCAATTTATAAAAGAAGCTTTGTATAAAGGTATGAAGATTGAAGAATTTAAATCTTATATTGTCAAAATACAAAAATATCTCTTGTATTTGGAAGCAATATTTTCCAATACCCTAAACGAAAGGCTGAAAGCTGGTTTCACATTTATTTCAATGGTTTAGCCGATCCTCTACTTCTTGCATATTCTGTCCAATGAAAATAAAGGAGTCTATTGAATCCTTTATTGTGAACTTTGTTGTTTTGTTTTTTCCATTAGCATATTTTTTAACAATTTTATTTGTTGGCACAAAGAAACCATGTAGGGCCAGGAGTAGCGCTCCATTTCGAGAATCTGAAATAGGTATTTGAAACAGTTTTAACAGTAAGATCAGTAGATACTTCTAAAACTTACTTTCGTTAAGTTCATCTGGTGTTTTTATACGCTCTACCAAAGCTTTCAAAGTTTTTTCTCTCAGATTATTTTTGTTGGACACAAATTTAATCAGATTTTCATAGTAATGGGGTCAACCATTGAGAAGACCATCTCCATTTTTGAAAGCCACGTTGTAATCCATGTCGATCTGTAGAAAATATAAAATCTAAAATGCATATCTGAAATACATCATATTAAAATGCATATAGTGTGCCCCCGGATGGACTTAACTATACCTATGTCATACCTAATGGACCATTTTTAAAAAATGTTCGAGTCATTCTAAAAAAAATACTTAGCCTGAAAATTCCTTGCCCATAGTCAACATGTCGATATGATATTACTGTTGCCTAGAAAATAAGAAAAAGTTGTCTTAAGAGTAAAGTACCATTTACATCAGAAAAAATTAAAAAATGTTAAGAATAAAATTTGTTTTAAATAATTTTAGTATTATTAAAATAATGATGCAATATTGTATATCTTGTACAAATTAGAACTGGAGAAAAATCTAAAGTAAAAAATATAAATATTCTTACCTATTTGCACAAATTCGCTGTCCCGACACATGCACTCTTTGCAATAACCTAACTCTTATAAATAGTATACGGTGTAATGCATATAACAAGCATCAACCTGCTGAATGTTATGCTATGGCAGAGACGCGAATTCGCGACATTTGACCTCCTACCCTATACATAATAGAAAAGATTTGTGAATATAATGAATGCATACATTGATATATTTAATCGATACATCGATCCTAACACTGACAATTTATTAGATCAATATAATGTAAGCTTACATTGATACAATTAATAGATACATTGATGTTATAATTAATAACTTGTTACATTAATGTTATGTATATCATACTTCAAATCAACGAACACTTTTTTTAAAACAATGTATTATCTACATATTTTCCAAGTTGTGAATTTAATAAATCGTTACATCAATACAATGTATGTCAATTTATTGTTTAATGTATGGATTTATCAACATAACGAAAATATCTCATTGAATTATTTTGAGGAAATTGATGTTTGCTTTAATGAACTTGATGTAAAGTTTATTGAATGAATAATAAAATTATTGTATTAATAAATGTTGTACATCAATTACGTACATTTTTTTATCGTAATGATTAATACCTATGCATTACAATAACAAATGTGTTTATTAATCAATAAGTACTGTGCGTTGTATGAATAAATCACTACATCGTATTAATGAAATATTGGTCAATAAATTGACTACATCAATATCATGAACAAATTTTTTTCAGTGTACTATTCTTACGAATTTTTGTGCAAGAGGGCTATATAAGCTATACTTTTACTACGATTCGTAGCAGAAATAGAAATCACTGAATTTTATTACTTTTCTTAGCAATTTATCGTATTTGAACGCCGTAATTTTATGCTCCTCAATTAGTACATTTTAGGAATTTGTTGCTTGCACGGAAAATATTAATACTTTAATGACCTGTTATTAATTAATGTATTTTCTTAAATGCGCTCCTATTATTTTTATTTGATTTTAATCGCATTGTTTCCTCTAAACGTATATATTGTTGACATTTTGAACACCTTTATGCAATATTGCATATTCATAACTTCAAGCGCAATTAATTGTTGCCTTCTACAGAGGCATTAATCAAGCCGCTTGGCAATAAAAACTCAAGTTAGCAACGCTAAGTAAGAGCGAGAACAATTTAATTATTAAAAACTTCTACGATGGTCTGCTACTTGAAAACTGATTAACTCAAAGGATTCACCGTATACGCGGCCTAATTGGATTTGATAGATTGATAGATCAATACGGCAAATTAGCGACCGTTCTCTATTTATTTAAACAGCAGGTGTTACGATGGCATAACGATACGACTAGGTAATACCGAAGCCGTATAGTGTGCCAGAAGCAGAAAAAAATGGGAAATGTGTTCCGTTATCGGAAATTAAATGTAACGGGGTGCCACTAATGCAGTTCTATGTGCTGCCGAGAAAGGCTTTTCTGTGAATTATATTTTATTTTAATTTTGTAATTACTTAATTTCGTGAAATATGTAAAATTAAAATGGCTAGAAAAATTAACTTGAACGTTGCCAAAAATGTATGCCTAAAAAGAAATTATACAAATTAAAAATATCCTGCGAGTTAGACCTTTATATTAGACCTGTCTAGAGTTATCATACATTAGCCTAATCGTTTATGTACCTATCTATAACATGGTCTAATTTTAGATATTTTTCAAACGTACGTAAATAACTTTAATATTTGAATTGTATTTCCTAGCTTTCACTTTTTACCACAGCATATTCAATTGGCCGTTATAATAAGGAGTTTTTTCGTAGAAGCAATGCTTCGTGTCACAGTTGTATTGTTAGGTTAAAAATATGTTCAGGAGTAGAAAATGGTGTGAGAATTTACTAGAAAATAGGGATAATAAGGTTGAAAAAAAAGGTATTATTCACCGGAAGTGAGCCCATGTGGAAATAAACTAGCTAGGTATCTTGTTTGAACTTAGAATTGATATGTATGTACGTAAATTTCTTACAATTTGAGGAATATTTTCAAGTGTATGGTTGTATCGATCCTTTTATAATATAAACACGCTTCAATATTTTAACTTTTTTATACTTGAATTTTTATCCCTACAATAGAGAATTACACCTTTTTTAAAAATGAAGCTTTATTGTAAATTGATTGATAATTGAGAGAATATTACAACAAACATTTTAACAATTATTAAGTAATAATAATATGCATGACATTATTCGAACTGACCCCACACGTAAATTTCTTTTGTATTATTGTATTATTGTATATTATTGTATAATCAATGTATTGTTGTATAAGTACTTTTACTATATTATTAATGATCAAATGGCTTGAATAAAAATGTATATTATATATGTAACTAAAGTGATTTTTTGACCGGGAAACACTTAAGCATTATACTTGAGTGTGACATGTTGCACAGTTTACATTTTATTATAGGTTTATCAAAATCGGCAATGAGGTGATCACCTTTAGAATAAGTTATGGTAATTGTTTAGTTCACGGTTATATTCAGGTTTTTTCACATGCAAACATTAACATTGCATGTCTTATCTTTTGTTATATTTACTTATATATCTTCAGACTCGAATTATTTTGCTTTGCTCTGCTCTGGTCTCCGTTGCACTCGAAGACAAACTCGCCAGAACCAATTTAAGGACCACGGCACGATTTGCTCACAAAATAATATACACAAAGCTATCCAATAATATGGTGCTGTCTATCTATCCTACTTCTGTTGTAATCTGGGAGAAGCTTTAGATATAAATAATACACTCGAACTCAGTAAAACATACGTATATTCTCTAAATATGTAGTAAATATGTCCTAGTATAGTTTGTAGCATAATTTTTAATTAGACCAAGCCTAGGCGGCAGCCCAACTTTATTTGTTCTCTCAATATCTCCCGTTAGAGAGAAGATAGAAAGTTTCGGTTTGCGACTTTTCGACTTCTGTTGTAATCTGGGAGAAGCTTTAGATATAAATAATACACTCGAACTCAGTAAAACATACGTATATTCTCTAAATATGTAGTAAATATGTCCTAGTATAGTTTGTAGCATAATTTTTAATTAGACCAAGCCTAGGCGGCAGCCCAACTTTATTTGTTCTCTCAATATCTCCCGTTAGAGAGAAGATAGAAAGTTTCGGTTTGCGACTTTTTGGAAATTTTGTGCTTTATTTAACTATGTAAAACGATATATAGCCTGCCATTTAAAATTTGTATCTGTTTTGTATTGTATTTGTTCCTGATTTTAAGAAAAGAAAGTTTAACCTTCCCCCACCACTTTATTTTATGATAGAGCACAATACGCTATACAAAAAAAATGAAAAATTTCCAGTGATTACAATGGCAATATTTAAAATACCTCTTCACGTGCATATTTTCGAGAGAAATCCTGTTTTTTGATTTGCCATAACAATTGCGCCATCTAGCGTCCATTGTTCAAACTTGAAAATAATTTCCAACGATTTCCCTTGGCCGATTTACTCATTAGTATTTTTTCCCAAAGTTATACGATAAGTAGTTTCTGAGATACAGCCGGCGTCCATTTTTAGTTGGCCACCCTGTACTTTGTGGGACTGTACAGAAGTTGAAAGTGACTGATCCGATGGGCTCCCATTCTGAATATGGTCTTAGGTCCTTACTGACACGATGGAAAAGAGAAATCGCTTGTAATCTCTTGTACATAATTCTTATGAATTTAGGTTCTAATACGCCGGACTAGTAGGTTATTTCACTGGTCGACTTTACTTGCGTGCTTGCCTGGTTCGCGATTCGCTTGCAGATTATATTTGCTTTTTGGTAAATATTTTATATTACAACTTAACTATTTTTTGGCAGCTCTGCAGGAATCTCTGAGATTAATTTTAGTTAGTTAGATTAAAAAAGGAATATGTGTTGTAGATTGTGAAGAGGATCAGTAATGTTGATCGATACTGATCAATTATAATAAATTGACCATTTTTATTTTCGATGTCCAATCTTTTACCCTCGAAAACTTTACCCTTTTTACTTTGTTGTAAAGTAAAAATATGCAATTGGCGGCAATTTATATAACCAAAAAGTTGTCAATCTGTTAAATTACTGGATCATTATAGTGTATATTACCTCACTATGATTGGCAGTACCTACTTTGTTAATTAAGGACGGAAAGTATACGACAAAAGTCTAATTAGCATTGGCATACAGGTGGGAGACTCAGGTTACATTAGAATCAGCCCTCTATAATTAATTAGCACTTTCATCGCATGCTGATGACAACTGTTCCTATAGCTAAATAATTGAGATTAATTGTTTTACGTTTTCTACTTAGCTTGATACGTTTGTTTTTCGTAGACGCTATTTTTTGTCAATTAGTCCGTAACTTAATTGCTAAGGCCCGGACTGTGTGGGGTAGCACTGTTATATATCTTCTAGACAGTCTAAAATATGTGTATACGTGTTGCAGGTTTATAGGAATTACCGTATTAATGTTTCAAAAATACTTTCATGCCCTAGTACTTAGCCGTCAACAGAAACTTGGATCCTTTTCAAATTTAGCTTGCAAAAGGTCATGTAGATAATTTTTAGTATGGAACTCTCTCAATTGTAGTGAGGTTAATAAAAAGCCAAGTTTTCAGTGGCTGCCCTGCTATCTTTACGCAGGAAAATGACTATATAGGAATTAACCCTGATTTTACTAATTACTAATTACTAACTAATTAAAAGGAGCAAAGCGCCAAATTTTGGGAACAAAAATGTACTACAGAAGCTCCTACATTTTTACAAAAAATGCACATAGGCCCCTTCTTGGTTTTAAATTTTATCGTTGAATCTAGTTCACTCTCAGAACTTGTGATATCTGTTGTGGAAGAGTTCCATTTTTGTTTGAGAACTGATAGTAAGGAAATAAGCCAACAAATCTTTACTCTATTGAACTTACATTTCTGGTTGCCTCTTGAAATGTTTATAGAAATATTACGTTCCTAAGATAACGATGGAGGGCGTAGTTAACTCAATGCTTGATGTAAAGCTATTTTACTTCACTTCAGTCTTAGCAGTAAAAGAAATATTTGTATCTGAAGAGGTACCCATCAATTTTTGTAGTTTTACTGTACAATACCTACAGGCTCCTTATAATTTAATATACTCCAGAATGAGAAGCTTGTTTTGCGTTTTTATTTCCGCAGGGGATTTTGTAGCTGTGATGTTTGGTTTCTTGGTTGTGGAAGGGTGTATGAAGGACGTACCTTACTCAGTGATACGTCTCTTCTTTGCAAGTTTGCACACACCTTCAATTTTGGTGCTGTTTTCAGGGCATGTGTCCATTTTTGTAGGTCCCGTGTCAGAAACTGACATGTACGTCAACATTTTTTGAATTTGCTTTTTTTTTACGGATTTGCCGGGGTTTTGGGCGTGTATTCGAAGCCGCACTGGCGAAGGAGGTTGTATACACTGTTTCTACCACAACAAGGCTCTTTGAAATGCTTTAAAAGCGCGCTTTTTCTCTTAGCATGATCTATTAGGAGGAGCTTCGATTAAGGGGTACAGGTGACCTAGCTCTTTGCTAGGCGTAAATCGACTGCGCGTTGCTACGGGTGATGTCTGACGCCTGACGCGTGACGGCCCCCAGTCTCATTAAACAGCGACAAAAATAAAAGTGGAGAGCGCGAAAAGTGCAGAGCGCGCCTAAAGAAGTTTTCACTTAAAAAATTGTGATTCAACTGATAAGTTAGCGATTTAGAGGGTGTCTTGCTATGTTTTTACAGAAAATGACTGTTTCTTTAATAACGGGAATCACTCAATAATGACAATTTTTTTCCGTAACAACTTATTAAAAGAAGCGACAAATTGTCATTCAACTGATAACTTAGCGATTCAGAGGATGCCATGGTATCTTTTTGCTGGAAAATGACTATATAGATGCCTCCCAGATAGAACGGCATAAGCGCTAATAGTAAAATTTCCGGGGAACTAAAAAAATTTATACCTCTCAACCATTTCTTGATATTATGTAATTCATATTTTTCGTAGGAAGAAATAGTATTTCTGCACACTTATTTTATTAAAATTTATTATGAAAAGTGAATCTGATACAGAAAAAAAATAATTAAAAAAAATGTCGCTTGTGCCATACAGCAATGGCCAAACCGTTTATGCCAAAACCTTTCAAATTCATGTGTTATTTAGTAGTGACTTCAGTATTTGAAATAGGCATTTGAACACACTTTGTGCCAAATACTTTTTACATACACAAATTTAATTAAAGAGTTAAGTTAAAAAGTTAATTAAAAGTGTTAATTAAAAAATAGATTTCTAAATTTTTCTACTTTGTTTCTAAAAAAAAGAAGTTATTTTCTTGCGAAAAGCTAGCAGAGTACCCAGTGAAGTTGTCAGTTATGAGGTTGGTCTTAGAATTTGTCGCTCGGCTTCTTTTAATTAGTTGCTACGGATAAAAAATGTCGCGATTGATTCATTCTCGTTATTGAAGAAATATCGTCATTTTCCTGCAAAAAGATAACAGGGCACCCTCTGAATCACCAAGTTATCAGCTGAATAAAATTTTTATGGTTTAAAAATTTGTCGCTCGGTTTCTTTTAATTAGTTGCTACAGGAAAAAAATCATCATTGAATCATTCCCGTTATTAAAGAAACATAGTCATTTCCTTCAAAAAGATCCACCCTCAAGGGGCATCCTCTAAATCACTAAGTTATCAGTTGTATCAACATTTTTTGCTCTCAAAATTTGTCGCCACTCTTTTTATTAGTTGCTACGTAAAAAAAATGTCGTGATTGATTAATTCCCGCTATTGAAAAAATATAGTCATTTTCCTGCAAAAAGATAGCAGGGCACCCTCTAAATCGCTAAGTTATCAGTTGAAACAAAAATTTTTGGTCTCAAAATTTGTCGCTTGGCTCCTTTTAATTAGTTGCTACGTTAAAAAAAGTTGTCGCGAGACTCCTTTTAATTGGTTGTTACGTAAAAAAAATTGTCGCGATTGTATAATTCCCGCTATTGAAGAAATATAGTCCTTTTTCAGCAAAAAGATAACATGGCAACTTCTGAATCGCTAAGTATTCAGATGAATAAAAATTTTTTGGTCTCAAAATTTGTCGCTTGGCTCCTTTTAATTAGTTGCTACGTTAAGAAAAATCGCTATTGATTAATTCCCGTTATTAAAGAAATATAGTCATTTCCCTGCGTAAGTATAGCACGGCACCCACTGAATTTGTCAGTTATAAGTTTAGTCAACATTTTTAGGTCGAGATCCCATTGCTCTGCAGTTCAGAATTGCCGAGATGACGAATTTTTCGTTCTGTTGACTTTGTTCTGCTAACTTTAGGGACATCGTTTGATAGGCTTAGTTACCCAGCATTATAAATTTAACATTTTAAATCCTCGTTTTTTCAAAATAATATTTTTCGCCTTTGTCTCATCGCAACTAATTAGCGACAAAAAAACTACGTACTTTAAGATGACCCATTATTTTTTTAATAAATGTTGTAACTGTTGATTTTTTAAGTTGATATAAAGTTAGCAGGGCACTCCGAAAAAAAAACAATAGCGACAAATTCAGTTGACTCGCAACTAATTAGCGACTAATAAGAGGCAAATTTTCGGCATAGTAATTTTTCGATTTGCCCATGTTGATTGTTGAATCAACAACTCAGCAGTTTATTGTTTTGCATTCTGACTATTTATTTATGTTGGCATGGTAAATAGAATGATAAATGAGGTGAATTAGGAAATTATGGCACTAAAGCGGTAATAAATTTGTACTGCAAATTGTACCACGAGACCATTCCATGTCCTGATAGTAGCATTTCCATATTGGAGGTTCCAGAGTTGTCAGGGTTGGTGGTGGCACATGCGCACTGGAACCTGGAACTACGTATGTCTTTGGAATATCGAAAAATGTACAGTTTCGACTTGATAGCTGATTGCTGATAGATAAAAAAGTTAAAATGATTATTACACAGAGCACACGATTTGCATGTTTGGATGCGTGTATTTTTTGTTCTGTATCTACATGCAAGACTATCCAATAACGTCTCGGGTTGACAGATTCCGTTGCGTTGGAAACCCCAGCAATTATACTCACGGTTTCATACGAGTTTAATAAAAGGAAATTCTCGGGGTGGTAATTCCTATGCGCTGTCAAGCTGGAGATATCAAACGGCTTTGCGTTGTGATCCAATTTCCAAAAGGCATCGTGTGACTTTGATAGAAAGGCTCGCGTGATGCCCGATATCATCCATCCCGCTATGGGATTCTTCCGACGCGACGGCTGTGCACGGAAGGGTTTCAATTTATGCGTTAGTTACACATACGTGAGTCCGTTTGCGTATATGTTGATATCTTGATTGAAGTACTGGGCAGCCCAAGCCAGCTATCATATTATAGAAAACGCTCGAGAAAATACAAAATGAGTTTCTAGTGTCTCGACGGTTGTACGTTGTGCTAAAGCAATATTGAGTTGTTATGAAATATTGTACAGATTCTGATGATGAATGTGGATTTTTTTAGTATTTCAAACAACATATTTAGTATTTGTTTCCATGTTCCATTATTCATACATTTTTAACATAAGTATCATGTTTAAAGTAGAAATTAGAAGTACTATTCGGGAATAATATAACTAGTGTTATGGTTATAATCGGTGTAGGCTATTGATTATGTCCTGAAAACAGGGCAATAAGGAACTAAGTTTTATGCCGAAAATGTTGAAACAAAAAAAACACAAAATTTCGACTTTTATTTTTTTTTGCTTTTTTGTCTAGGTATAACTTTTTTTGTGTCAGGGATAGTTATAGTCGTTCTATAGAAAAAAAAGTACACCAAATTTCCTTTAAAATGCTGGGTCGAGACATTTTTTGGGTTAAAACTGACCGAAATATGGCCAGTCGAACACAGCTTTTTTTTCAATTCTTATCCCTCATACATATCTTGTTTTCATTCTGATTTTCTTGAGAAAATTATTATTTTACTCAATAAAAAAAGGTATTTTATTATTCATACATTTTTAACATAAGTATCATGTTTAAAGTAGAAATTAGAAGTACTATTCGGGAATAATATAACTAGTGTTATGGTTATAATCGGTGTAGGCTATTGATTATGTCCTGAAAACAGGGCAATAAGGAACTAAGACGCTCACTGGTTTTTATTACGGGAATCGGTCAATGGGTCATTTAAAAAGAAAAAACCGTGGACCGAGGTTTATTGGTTGATAATAAATAACTATTCAAACAAATGTATGTAACTCTTATGAAAATAGTTTTATATTTTTATCGCATTTTTCAACAATCTTCTTAACTATCCTTATTATAAAACAAAGTTCAAATAATCGACAAGGGACCGTTATTTTCGATTTGTCTAAGTACTCCTCTGATGTGTTGCATCATCCTTTGGACGACCCCACCACACGCTTGATATCTCTAAATTTCTCTGGATGGCGTCGCAATTGTTCTTCATTTTATGCTTTCCATCCGTTATTATAGACTTTACGACTCAATATGGTCCAGAACTCTAATTGAGCAAGCGTGAGATAGGTAGATTAGGGTAGAGGTAGAGATAGGGGGGTTGTCTACTTTCGATACAGAGCTGATGTTGGCCTCATAACAGTCCCTTTCTCGCGTAATGACATGAAGCAAGATCTTTCCACAAAATTATTTCATCATACGTATGATGTGTAATAAAAAACTGAAGCAGAGAAACATCTCTGGATATAACGCTATGCCTTTAAGGCAACTTTTTTTTGCTTTTTAATCTCACATCATCAGGGACGTTCTCGAATGGTCTGTATAGAAACCATCATCTACAAAGTTGGACAAAGAAAAATATTTTTCATCGTCCATCACGATAAATTTATGCGAAATGCACTCACCTCAACGCGTGACAACATCTCGGAATTGTCTTTAACTGAGCCTCTGTGTATTTTGGAGCCTTTCTCCTGTTGCGGAAGACAATATTCTCTTATTTGTGTATGCTATACGTTTTAGTTCGGCTTCTAATAAATGTGCGTATTCATACAGATAACGAAGGCCAATGCATTCGGTCGAATAGATTAGCCCGAAATTGCTCGACGTTCGTTATACATTTGGTTTGTGTCATTGTGTCGACAGTAACCCGAACGAATGCTTTCTGTCATTCGTTTATTTTCGCAGGTATATACAACCAAAAAATTCGAAAAACCGCGAAACACATACAAATTTTATAGATATAACCTGCAATACGGTACAGTCACACAAATAATAAGTTTTTTTAATTTCTTCACCCACTGCAAATTTACTTTATTTCATATCTGCGGAGTTAGATTCCGGATTTTTAATTTCTTTTTTTGTGCCCACGCTCTAAAAATATCCACGAGCCGCCACTGTATCTCACTGTATATCATATATGTATATGATATATGATATATATATATATATATATATATATATATATATATATATATATATATATATATATATATATATATATATATATATATATATATATCAGTAAACAAAAATGTTGAATTACATTGTAAATATATTGTTAATAAATATATATAAATAATAAATATAAATAAAACTAAATACTTATCATTTTACGTGAAAGAAGCAGCCCTTCCACCATTTAATGAGATATACTTCGAGGACAATCTTAAAATCACAGCTGAAACTAAAATAAAATACTTAGGCATAATGATTGATTCAAAGCTAAAATGGGATATAGATTGTAACATCGAAATATGAAACATAAAAACTCGAGCAATAAAACTCTCATTATATCGATCTCATCACACGTGCTACCGTATTTTTAACAGCGTTGTCAGGTATAACCGATTTACATGAATTTAAGGAAAAACAAATGATTTTATATACATCGCCCATCACATTATGACATTATCATGTAGTATAACAAAATATTGATCACACCTTTCGTCATATCATAAAACAATTGGATGGTGAATGTGATGCAGAATTAGAATGTTTTCCATTCAAATATTACGAATCCATTTTATACGTTCCTCGGCCGTGTCACGTCGGCATCATTGGCATTCATTTGGATGCCTAAATTGCCTAATACCATCAAACGTTTTGTAGTAAAGTGGGGTCAACAATAATTCTTGAAATAGAAGTAATACAGTTATTCTTCAATTTAGTGTATTATTTTGATGGGTTTTGTGTTAAAATTAATTAGTTATTAGTATTCTATCAAAAGATAACAACTTGTTGAATGCAAGCGCCTTTATAGTGGCGATTTTAGCTTACTGTAAGAAATTACTTAGTTATACTGCCCCGATCTCCCATTGCGGCAATTGTAGATCTTCCTTTGAATTTTTTTTATGTCTCATATTTCGATGTTACAAACAGTACACACATATAAACTATGTCTCTAATAAAATAAGGAAAATTATACCTATATAGATTTAAATGTTTAAGAGAAATGTTAGAATATAAGCAACTTAAAATCTTGTATCACTCACTTGTAGAGTCTCACCTAATGTTCGGAATTTTGGGATGGGGAGGAGTACTTGATACACACCTGAAACAACTGGAAATTCTGCAAAAAAGGTTTTTACAAACAATGAACTGAATGAAGAACTTACCTATTCGTCAGAATTACTGTTTATAGACCAATGTAATGGACATTAGGACACTATTTTATTTCCAATGTGTTCTATATCAGTACCTGCAACCAAATACACGAAACTTGGCTTCACAAAACGCAAGAGGCAACATACGTAATAATACAAAGCCTTACCAAAGCCAAAACTAATACATGTGGGCAACGATGTTAATTAAATTAAAACAACACATTTTAGACAAACCAAGAAAGAAATCCATATGATTGTCAATCCTAAGCAATATCATAATACGTTATTTTAAGTCTCAACACTGTCTATTATCACTAATAATTACTGTTATTATTATTGTCCTAGTAGTAAATGAGTAAAAATGTGTGATTGAAAAAAAATTTGTGGATGAAATATCTGCAATATATGTGGCATTCAAATAATAGTTTCATATTTTGTTATATACCTAGCTAATTATATATAGTTATACCTTATAGTTATACCTTATAGTTATCTATGGTACGTTATACCATAGATATATCACATCCAAATTTTTGTAAGAAAAATTCTGTTTTTATTCGTAAATAAACTTTATTATATTTTATTCTAATAGGCTAAATATATATTTCTTGTGGATATATATGGTTTTAACTTTTGTGGCAAAAATTGCAGACCTACGGACGTCGTTCTGTGCTTTAATTAAAGCTAATTACATTCGCTATATCTTCCCCTATGACTCCACTCCCCTATGACGAAATGTGAAACCTGCCTATCGATTAAAAAAAATACTTGCTAGGACTCATCAGAAACCCAGCGCTATTTTTTTTCTTTAGGTCCGCGAGGTCCGAATTTATGGTCAAATAACCAATTTTTTTAAAAATATTTTTGTCCGAGATGTGAAGACCTTCAAAACCTTTTCCAACCTGTTTTGCCATATGGAAAAAATACCAAAATCCAATCGACAGACGAAGTTATTCACCAGAATTTTTGCCCCCTAATTTTCGGGATTACGGGGGAAATGTCTGTCAACCATTTTTCCTACTCTTTGGTATCATAAGAACTGGTGAAAAACAATCGACAGACAATTTCATCCCTTACACAATTTATGGCCATCCTTCAAAAATTTTCAAATTGTGCTAATTTATGGAAAAGCGGATTAAAGTGTTTATCCACAGTATCCTTTGTGCTGGTGCAATTTTAATTAATATGTTGACCGGAAACTAGGAAAACCAGAAAAAACCTACCACTACTATGAACAGGTTCTCGGAATGTAATGACAGCATGTATCACCTGGGCGCTTTCGTGTGTCCTCTCCTGGAAGTTTACTTTATTCACATATTTTACAATCGATCTATATGTTGACTGTACTGCCTCGGAGAAGTTAAACGGCAGCCATTAGATTTTTTATAAATTGGCACAATTTGGAAATTTTTGAAGGGGATACAAAAATTGTGTAGGGGATGAAATTGTCGATTATGTTGTATATACAGTACAGAAGACGTAGCTCCTATTCTCTTACTCGCCGGCGACCAGTACTACTCGATCCAGGAAAATTCGTTTCTTCAGCAGCCGGAATAACTGAGTAAAATGGATTTTCTACTAATGTATTTACTAACTGCAAATCTTGTTGATACACTTAAAAACTTAAAAATAAATTAACGGCTGGAATTGACGACGTTCTTTCTAACTTTTTACTTTTAGATTACTTTTTATTGTAATTTTGCAACTCGTTTTGCAAGTACAAATATAATGACTAAATTACTAATATTGAATGCCTGTACTTCGTTTAATTAGATCTCATCCTTACGCGACATCCGTTTTGATAGTTTACAAGGAATAATTCACACCTGTTTTTTTTTTAGTTTAAAATTTCAAATAAGAATTTTTTTTTTAAATATTTTTGCCTGTAGTGATGTAATTATGTTTGCCTGATATTATGTATTATCTGTTGGAAAATAAATATATTATTATTAGTATTATTATTACTGTGTCCGCAAATACCTATCAATCCAATCGTGCATAAATTAACTGATATGTCCCGGGTTAATTCACAAAAACGCCTCGTTGAGGCATAACGTATAATCCAGAAATACCGAGCAAATACATACCTGATACGAGTAATATTACAAACCATGATATTGTAGTACACGACGCGAGGCTTAGCAGCCTGTTTATTGAATATTTTATAGGCGTAATTTCCATGGGTCCTCGTAAATATTTTATCAGCTTGTATCGAGTAAACGCGTCTCCCATATCGAGGTGAACATTGCGAAGAATTAATTCCACCACACCAGCGTATTATGTATCGTTGATATATTGCTTAATGTTATGTCGTTGATATCTTGCGTAATGCTACAGTCACTCAATACACTAGTGTCTTACAGGAGCATATTCGCCGCGGCTGAGCTGTGTAGGCATCCGGTTACAACACATAATATGCATATCTTTAAACGTATCATTCAGATAATATGCAATATGCAGTTCATCAGACGTCTACTAGACCGACAGTAACCCAGCCGGTAAAGCGTACGGCCTGTATGCTAAAGGTATCGAGTTCGACTCCAAAGCTCGAGCGCGCTTGACGAGCATCAGACGTGCCTGGAAAGTCTTTGTATTTAATAAGTAATAATAAATGAATTTTACTCATGAGGAATTCTTGGAGGCAGATTATAATAATTGGTAATTATTAATGTTGTTTGTTGGTATTATTACTGTTATTTAAAATGTTTAGTAACCACTTATTTAATTTTAGGTCCATTTATTGCTTTAACATTTTATTTATTTTAATCTTAGTTAATATCTGTAAGTAATGTATTTATATAGTCATATTTCTTACATCATTCAATGTGTAATTTTCTGTTTATATATATATATATATATATATATATATATATATATATATATATATATATATATATATATATATATATATATATATATATATATATATATATATATATATATATATATATATTAGCTTTGAAATTCTTTGCTATTCATATTTATTTTGTGAAAAGTAATCTTGGGTTTGTAGCATTTCATTACATAGAAATAAGCAAATAGACGAATAAGAAAGAAAACACACTTACCAGTGCTATGTCTGGACACGCATACCGTATGCGTGTCCAGACATAGCACTGGTAAGTGTGTTTTCTTTCTTATTCGTCTATTTGCTTATTTCTATGTAATGAAATGCTACAAACCCAAGATTACTTTTCACAAAATATATATATATATATATATATATATATATATATATATATATATATATATATATATATATATATATATATATATATATATATATATATATATATATATATATGGGGTATTATTTACCAAGTGGACCACTGCATCCTTCCATCTCAATTTTTCATCGCTATCGCGAGTTGTGCCAACGTTTCTGGAGGGTCCCCTCGATTTCTAATCGCTCTATCCAGTTGGTCCCACAAGTGCTCAATTGGATTGAGATTGGGGCTGATTGCTGGCCACTCCATCACAGAAATTTCTTGTTCCTCTAGAAATCTTTGTATCTGGGCTGCTGTGTAGGGGCACAAGACAACGTACGTCTTGCTGGAAAACAAATTCGTGATCCACAAGTGCGGCAGCAGGCACTACATGATTTTCAAGGGTATCCCGAATATATTGCGCTGCATTCATTCTTTGTTGAACCTGCACAAGTTGGGTACGAGTATTAAATGAGATGCCTGCCCATACCATGACAGAATTCTTTCTAAATTTATCGTATTCCTGGACTAGGTCTTGACGATATTTTTAACTTGGGCACGACCAAGTGAAAAAGACACTGTAAGACGACCATCACATTTCGTTAATCGAAACCTCGACTCATCATTGAATAGCACTCGTGACCATTGCTTCACTCCTCAATCAACATGCTCTTGAGCGTATACTAACCGCCGTCTTCTATGTTCCACAGTTAACCGTCATTTTCGAAGTGGCCATCTTGCTCTTGAATTCCGTTCCCGTCACCTTTTTATCACCGTCTCCGTCAAACGTGAGGTCCATGGGCCCGTCTAAGGTCACTCTGTAAGTCATTGGCCGTAGATACACGCCTCGGAAGAACGCAACTGATTAAAAATATATCCTGTGCAGCAGTAGTTTTCCGTTTTTCGGATTTTCTCCTAAAACTCCCTGTCCCTACGTACTTATTGTAAACTCTGGACACAACAGGCGGATTAACATTATATTTTCTCGCGATTTCGCGATTTTTTCCCCTTCTACAATTAAAGTTACAACTTTCACTTCTCTTGAGTGCCTTATTTTTTGTCAGTATTACTAGAAATTACTTTAAAGAAAACCAAAATGACATTTCAATGACACATATGCTTAATTGCTTAACCTTGCTACTGAAGTAGAGCAGTAAAATAAGTTTTTAAAATAAAAACTAAAACAAATTATTGAATACAACACAAACAATGAGTGACTTCAGTGTGGCTCAAAAGGCGTACATGGATGCATTGTTTAACAAGATATCAAATAACTTTAATGAAAAGGTATTGGAATTAAACGAAAATCTAAAAACACAAATAGTTACTATTAAACAAGAACTAAGTAATGTTGTTGAAAAATACGAGACAAAAATCAAAAAACTTGAAACGAATAACCAACAGATTAAAAGTGAGAACATCTTATTACAAAGAAAGGCACGTAAGAATAATATAATAATATTCGGAATCGACAATCTAGAAGAGGACCTATGGAACTCGGTATTGCTTTTTTTTATAAATATACTAGAAGTTAAAATCACAGAAAATGATATAAACGATATCTATAAACTAGGGAAAAGCAACAAAAATCCAATTATAATAGAGTTTATATCATATCAAAAAAAGTTATTGGTTCTCAAAAATGCTAAAAAATTAAAAGGAAAAAAAATATTCATCTCTTCAGATTCATGCTTTGAAGATAGAGCCAATAATAAAATATTGGTTTCACACAGGAATGAGGCAAGGAAAAAAGGATTACAAGCATACATTAGAAGCAATAAACTTGTAATAGAAAACGAAATATACACTGCAGAAGAACTGGGCAATACTGAACCACCTGCACAATCTATAACACACGAAAACAACGTAGACATTGAAGTAAATTCTAACAGTGCACCATCCACCCCTAACCCAATAGGAAGAGAAAAACGTTTACTAAGAGAATTCAAACTGGACGAGGAAGAACAACACGAGGATAACAGGAAGAAAGTAAATACCAAGACAATTAAAAATAAAATCAGTGTTAAAACCAGATCCAATTCTTCAACTAACAATAATTGAACTTATTATATCTAGAGTTACTAACCCTATACATATTCTACTAGATTGTTATTATATATATATTATATTATATTATATTCTACTAGACATATTCTACTAGAATTTTAATTTTTTAAGAAAATTATTATCAAAGTATCATGAATCAATACATACGTGATTATAACTACCTACCTATAAATACTAGAACTTTAGACACTGCTATGGACTACAATAATATATTTAACACGAATAAATATAGCTTAAAAATTTTCCATCAAAATATTAGAAGTCTATCTAAAAATGCAGATGAGCTTAATATATTTCTGAGCCAGTTTGATGTAGAATTTGATTGCATTGTTTTGTCAGAGACTTGGGCTATAAAAGACACTGGTTTTTTTGAAATTGACGGCTATGACTTAATATACAATGAAGGAGATATAAATAAAAATGATGGTGTGGTGTGATATCTAAAGAAAACAATTGAATACAATGCTCAAATTGTACAAATAAAAAATGCAAAAAAATATATTCTCGATATTGGCAGAGTCGAGGTTCTAAGTAGATTAGGTTTTTGAATATTGTATAGGTGGGTGAAATGGTTGTTGTATATGATATGATGTGTGTGTATGTGTGTGTATGTATGTTTGTGTATATATATGTGTGTATATGTATATGTGTATATATGTATACATATATATTGCTTGTTTTTGTAATTATTATGATTCTATGAGTTTATCCCACGCACAAGATTTCTTTTGTGGGTCCCTCATGTTTATTTTTCTGTAATTGCGATTAAACTATATTATTGTAAATTTTTATAAAAATAAACATTATTATTATTATTATTATTATTATTATTATTATTATTTCGATGCAATTGTTTTATTTACCATAGCAACCATACGTACGTGACTAAAACCTGCAGATTGGCTTAGTACGTAAAAATTTGTTTAGTATAAAATACTATTTTATTTAGTATAAAATACTGCATAAAATACTATAAAATTAAATAGCAAATGTGAAATTTTGGATGCACTCTTAGTTTTCGGTGTTATTTTATCACATACCAAAGAAATAATTACAATAATGTTGATAATTCAAATAATATATACATTTTTTTATATGTTTCTCTAATTTATTTGCGCAGTCTCTTTATACTTTTTATGTATACAAATATTTATTTTTGTTTTCACATTCAAGAAACCTACATTTTTATTTATTTTTTTCCTAACATCTTTGCCCCTCGTTAATCTAACCTCATCCCTCCTGGCAAGGATGTGTTCATACTTTCTCGTGGGTACTTGCTTAGCAATAACATATTTCAGTATAATGTGGGGTAACTTAAACTAACCTAAACCTAACTTAACATAAACTTAATGTGGGATAACTAAAATTAATAAATTGAAATATAAAAATTTACACTTATATCTAAAACTGGTATAAATAAATGCAAAAAATGTCTCCAAAATATGATTGGCTAAACTGTTTTCATAAAAGGATTCCTAAAATACTTTCTTAATAACAAACATTTCTACCTCCGCCCATGTACAATAAAGAGGTGCCGACTGTTTTTGCCGGCTCTTGTTTTTATACGGTTTCAATTTCCATCCTATACTACTACCACTTTAACCATACTTACTTTTTAGTATACGACTTCGTCACTAAAATCACTTTCACCGGGTAGTGGAAAAAAGTCGATTGATTTGTATCTTCTGAGGCATTTTCTGTGTTAACCCATCGGAACCCCCCGCCCCCATTGAATATACAAATTGCTTAGAATCACTAACTGTACAGTCGTATAGACGTTCGGTGAATATAAGTAACAAAAGAAATCACTACGTACTATAAAGGGATTGAATAGGCTTGACAACTAATTAGAAATAAATACAATATAATTTCAAGAGTTTTTATTTTTTCCAATATCCTCCCACTTGGTTAAATCTATCCAAAAAGGCTGGCTATCTCTGATCCCTCTGAGCCCATACATGAACCTTGCGGGTGTCGGCGTATTCGAATAATTTTCACATCTAGTTTGGACCTCTTGGTCTTTGGGCAAATGCGTTTGGACGCCCATAGTGCGGTTGTTGAAAGACCTCAAAGTTTGAGACGAGGTAGTTTTGCACTGATTTAAATTGGCCTAAAATAACACCAAGTGAAGTTACAAGTGCGTGCTGTATGTACCGAAATGAATCTTTTAATTAATCATATACTCTTTTTCAGCTATCTTGGCATGTACATACGTCATTACAATCGTAACGTACTTCACGTTCCCAATCTTTGTTTACAATATCTTCTACATGTCTAACACAATTTTCCCAAATGTCTGGAGTAATTTGTCCGAAGTCTTTTGCCACATCTCTAAAACTTGTTTGTCTCCGTGACCAACTTCACCAAGATGTCGATCATAATAATCTTTAATTTGTAAAGATTATTATCTCCGTTTAATCTTGTTTTTTAGTATTGAATAGTTTTGTATTTTGTTGTTTTTTTTTAAATATTTCATATTTCAAGTTTATCTTTTTGCTATCTCACATATTCAAGAGTGTACAGAGTATTTATGTATTGGACAGACAACGTTTCACTTGTTCAAAATTGAAAATTTTTAATAGTAGGAAATTATAGAGCGCATGTATTTTTGCAATAGTTTTTGGGTTTTAGGATTTATTTTTTGTTAAAAATAAACATATTATATTATACACTAATCGATAGGAAATTTTATTCTCTTTAAATTAGAACTCCTGACATTTTTCCGAAAAAGTAACTCTGAAAAAATTGGCAAAAAATTTAAAAAATTACCTTTGGTGGTGGTTTTGTGGTAGTTTTTCAAAAAGGATCCCCAGGCTTTCATCCTTTCTTTATTTCTAGTCTCCTAATAAACACTTTTTGAGTAAAGGCTAAACTTTAACCCGCACGGTAGCACACTATAGGATTCATACCTACTTATAGCTGGAAAAGGGTATACTAGTAATCCGATAAGTCATGATGGCACCGAGTGGCATTTCATGCGAATCAGCAGGGTGAAAAGCAGTTCAAAACCGTGTAAAAGATATAATATCTTTCTTTTGGAAATGTTTAATTTTTTTTTGAACTTGAAAGAGATGCATTGTGTGAAAGAGCAAAACATGATATACTACTTTGATCAGTTCTCAACAAATCCACGTTAATCATTACCATATGTAAGGCTTTCCTTTTCAAATCCCAAACATTCCAGTCATATTTCTCCTTAGATTTGTCATATTCTAAATGTGGTATATCAGCAGACGTACCTATATTCCGAACAGTTTTCGTCCCTTTTTGATGATCTACTATCCTTAAACGAACATATAGCTTAACAGAAAAGTCGTACTCATCTGAATTACGTACTTCCTAAGTTGCCGTAAAGCCTCCAAGTCATCGCGTAACCCCAAGAATGCGATTAGTTCACATTTTGTACGCGCCATGTGCAACACGTGCAGTACGTAACTGAAAAAAATATGAAAGTATTCGTCAGTTTAAGTATGTTAAAGAAACTTACAATTCGGGGTCGTGGGAAAAGCTCTCAAGCCCCTCAACGGTCGAAAATACATAATAACGGTTCCTATACTTAGCAATCCCAATATCCATATTTCCTGGCGTCAAAACCCCATGAGTCGCCACTAGTTTCCAACAGCAATATCCAGTGTACTAAAAAACAACTTTATTAATCCAGGACAATTAGTAATCATCCTCCAAAAATC
This sequence comes from Tetropium fuscum, assembly GCA_964058915.1. Taxonomy (NCBI): domain Eukaryota; kingdom Metazoa; phylum Arthropoda; class Insecta; order Coleoptera; family Cerambycidae; genus Tetropium; species Tetropium fuscum. The sequence goes on from CAXKVY010001809.1 coordinate 232,125, forward strand.
ATCTCTCCGCAATTTTGCTTTTTTAACTTTTTATTATGATGTATCGATATACGCCTGAAAGTTACGCCACCGACGCACTGGGGCTTTCTGACATGTAAGAGGACAAAGTTCGCGGATTTTGTTTTCTCGCTGCCTATCGGTCCAACGTGAAAAACACCTATTACAAAAGTTGAAGTTCTCAATTTTTAATACCAAAAAAAATATGCCGACCCTCTGAAAATACCCACGAGCCGCCACTGTATCTTACTGTATATCATAGAATATGTATATGATATGCATAACATATCAATAAATAAAAATGTTGAATTACATTGTAAAAATATTATTAATAGGCTAAATATAGGTATATGTCTTGTGGGTTTTTGTGGGCTAAATATATGGGTTTCACTTTTTTGGAAAAAATTGCAGGCCTACGGAGGTCGTTCTGTTCTTAAATTAATGTTAATTACAGTGGTTATATCTTCCCCTATGATTTTACCAGTAAAATTTTTCCTAATTTCGTAGACGAAAGTTGACCAAATGGTAAAATTTCACTTTTTTGGAAAAAAAATGAAATTTTTGGAGGGCTGTATCTTGGTAAATATTGTACCTATAGAGCTGGTTCTGATCTCAAATTGTAGCAAATTTAATCTACTTTTAAATACTTACACACACTACGTACATAAACTATGTCTTTCGAAGCTGCAAACTTGAATATACACTACTGGTAGTGTGGTCTTAACAACATACTATTAAAAAATCTGAACTAGCCGTTAGTTTGCGAGTTTAATGTACTATATGACTGGCCTAATATTATATCTATCTTTAAAAACAAAAAAGTTTTCTCGATCGAGTATTTGTTGTAATTTCGTGTCACCAACTTTTTAAAACAATATTTATTACTGGTGGCACATACATTGTTTTTCATTTCTGTCTGCTCTGTTCTGTTTTGCCCATTCCAACAAAAATTTCCACCCCCCGAGAACTGGTCAAAGTAAAAACTCACATTGGCGCTTTATCACTTTTGCTCGTTGATCCATTCCCTAACTACTTACCAAATTTTTCGTGAATTGGTCAAGGTTCAAAGAATTCGGCTCGGATAATCTTCAACGACTGGACTTTGAAGGAATACAACAGATATCTAGATATCCATTTCAAAAACACCTACCTCTAAGTTTATGTCGTCAGGATTTTCGAAATCGTCTTTTTTATAAAGTTGAATGTTATCGCAATTGATTTTCTCGAGTAACTGCGTATGGGTGATCGCCGGAATCGGATTATCTTCCTTTAAGTCGTCTTCGTCAATTCGGATTATGAGTTCATTTTCAAACACCAAACTCCTCGCTAATATACATTGTGTTTCGAACAATAGTTTCAAGGCAGCCACCAATACAATTTGGTCTTGAAGACCAGCCCATATTTCATATAGTTCTTCGAAGATGGGCTTAGGAAAGTTATCTACTGTAACAATATGTATTCTTAATTATTATAATATACTTACAAATATCTTGGATGCCGTAAAGACATAACAAGGTACAACAAGACCACGCAAATATATCAGACTATTTTGAAGCCTCGTCTCTAATTCCACCGTCATAGTCTCTAGTCTGTCCATGGCAGCCAGCAGCGTTCTAAAGACAAACTCATTTTTGGTACCGTAAAATTAGACAAAAACGCAAACCACAACCCAAAAAACAAAGTATGCTTCCATACCCTCCTAATAGTTCGTACTAAAAAGTTACACAACCCGACGAGGGTCAGGTTTCATTCTGCGTCACAGTTATATTCGCCGATCCGGGAAATTGTCATTTTTGCCTGCCCCCTGCATATCTCTGTAACCGTTCACTTTACCATAATTATGTATTATTATGCGTTTTTGTTTGAAATTTAATGTAGGTAATTTTCGTATAGGACGACATCTGCGCCGGGCCTCGTAGTTTTCGAGATATTCGCGAAAAACTGTGAAAATCGTTTTATCCTCTATCCTCACCGCCTCCACGAAACCTGATGCTCCTGGTCGTGTAACTTTTTACAACTTACTAACAGGAGAACTTACTATTTCCGTGATACGTACAATCAGATTATACATTGAGCGATATTTAGGTATTTTTGCATTGTTGATATGTTGTTTATGATTGAAAGGCAATGTTAAATCCAAGTTTTCGACCTCGGCAGAATAACCCGGTCGTTATTACTTTCTAAGAATTAATCTCGAATTCTTTGACATTTTTCAGTTTTTTTCGATTTTGAACCGGAAGGACTGGTTTTTCATTAAAGACTATTATACATTCATTTTTGAAGTATATTAAATTTACAATAATACGAGACCTGAACGGTTATTGTAGGTCCAATAGTTTCAGAGATCATTTAAAAATTGGGCTAATCTTTCAAGTCACACGATTTTTAGGAAAACTTCATTATTTTCAGTACCATTCAAGTTTCTGTAGTCCTATAGTACGTCGGATAGGTGAGTCTAACGTTCACAAACCCAATACCGAGGTATAACCAAATAAAACATTTACCATTTTATTTGGCAGTTTTTTTTTACATAAAATTTACTTTTGACGACACTCTCCATGAGTCGAGACCGAAGTTACAATAAATAAAATTGAAAGAAAATGAAAATTAGAAAATAAAAATTTAGCCATAAATAGTTTTAAAACAAAAAGGGGTAAAATTATATAGTATTTTTTTAGTTTTATAATATAAATGATTATCTTTAATTCGATGTATAATTTGTCGAAAAATAGTTGTCAACTGTTTAAAAAGGTTTAACTTGTCGTAACTCCAATTATATGTTGAGGTATTCGAATGTTTTGCCACCAGAAACTACCAAATTTAATAGACTTTATTTTGCATTCATTAATGTTGGGTCTAGTTTCTTTAAACTAAGGCGGTACAGCCCTTTTATCACAACGGAGCGCGCTTCAGCGACGGTGTCTCGAGGCTTCCCGATACGCCGGCGTCTACCAAAGAGCGCATGGCGTTATGAGAATCCTTTATCGCAAAATGTAATTAGTCTTTAGCCATTGATTGAAAGACATCTTTCAATTAACGCTTTAGTGCAAAATGTTAAAACTAACAAATCAAGTTGAATATTGAGATTTATTTAAAGGAAATATAATATAAGAAAATTTAAATATAGAAGAAATAGTATGTATTTTTCTTACCACAAGTTAAAGCAATTATTTTAAAATTATATCGTCTTCAAATTCTTGTTGGGCTCCTTCAAAGTTGTCTTCTCTGTTTTCTTAGTAGCAATAACGTTTAAATCAAATTTGTCTGTGCTGGCGTTTGAGAAGTTAGAATCTGGAACTTCTTGGTGTATAGCAAATCTGGAACTTCTTGTTTGCGTTGATCTTCATTCAGATTGTTTGTGTGGACCTGATTTTTATTAGACTTTCTTTCAAAATGTTTAGCTATAGCTGGTCTTAAAATACCGGTAGCTTTATGAAGAATTGTCAGTTAATTATCGTTAACCAAGTTTTCTTCATCTGATTCACTTGAGATTGGGACCCAAATCACCTGATTTGGGTCCCAATAAAACCATTATATAAACGGCAAAAACGTCGATGGGAAAACCCAACTGGATGAATTAGCCGGTATTACAAATAAAGCTTCAGAGACATAAATACTAAATAGAAAATTATGTAACGTGAAAATTTGAAATTTTGGAAAAGCTATATCTCCGAAACTATTAGACCTACAATAACCGTTCAGGTCTCATGATCCTATCCTTCCACGTCCAAATCTACAAAAACTGAAAAAAGGTAAAAAAATCGCGATTTTTACATGTTTACATGTTTAATTCGACCGAATTAACACCTCATCTACCTGATCGCTTTGTCGTAATGCCTGTACAATACCAGGAGGTCCTTAGTGCGTTCCAAGTCCTTTTTGGTGGCACAATGTGGCAGGGTGCACACGAGGATCGCTTTGTTCTTTATTTTCTTGATCGTATAGCATCGTTCAAGCCCCTTGCAGAGTACGGCTATCTTGCATTTTTCCTCTTCCGAGACTTTGTTGATGACGACATGCAAAGCTCTAGTCGCTGATTCAAGTAAAGAAGGCGCTAGAAGTAACGATATTTTATTTCATACTGTATCGTAAGACACACTTTTACATGTTTGATGTTAGTGCTGAAAAGCCATTTTCACGGTATTGAGTACTGTAATCAAATTTCAAATCAACCCGACTAAACGGTCTATTGTGAACGAAAAAAATTACATTTTGGCGCCCGTTAGGTAAGGTTAAAATTTGGCTCCCGTTAATAGCGACTGTATTTATTCTATATGAATCAAATTGGTTATTTCTAACGGAAGTTCAATTGTAATCAATAAAGCAGTATTCTGTATGACATTTTCATGACCAATTTTCATACGACCACTTAAACACAGCCCTTTAATTTTTATTTATTGCGAATTTACAATCTACTTTCCATTACATATGGAGCAATAAGTAAATATGTTAAGACAAAGATGGGTTAACATGATTGTGTAGAGAAATCATCAATTGACAATTGCTGTCTTATATGGGTATAGTCTATGGAATTGGTACATTTTCCCTTGCATCAGATGATGTAGTTCTGATTTTTTTTATATATTATACTTATGTGATGAAGTGGTAATGACAGATCCAAACTTTTTTAAAAACAGACCTGCTTGATGAGTTTCGATGGGATGTTTTCGGACATCCGCCCTACTCCCCTGACCTTGCACAAAGTGACTTCTACCTATTTCCACAGCTAAAGCAACATCGTGGTGGAAGACGCTTCACAAACGAGGATAATTTGAAACAAGAAGTTAAAAGATAGCTAACCAGTATCGCGGCAGAATGGTATGACACTGGATTGAAAAAACTTTTACCACGATATCAAAAATGTATTAAAATACAAGGCGATTATGTAGAAACATAATTAGTGCAACTTATTTTTGAGGCGACCTACATATATTATACTTTATTGCTGTTTTTTACATATGCTTTCGGACACGTGCCTGCGACAGTGGTATTTAGTTTCTAGTTTAGGTTTTAGTTTAGGTCTGGTAAAAATTTTGCAACTCTTTGAACTGTAGGTACCAAAGAAACTATTTGGTGTATCGATACCAAATTGTCTTCCGAAAATTTAAAACAAATCCGAAAATTTGATGGTTTTTCAAATATTTAACAATGATCCGGAGGGCTTCCGAGGTGGTAAAAATTGGATTTGTGATTATCACTTCATCACATGCAACATCACAATTACCTCCTTTGATTCAAGGCAACGCCCCTTGTTTGGTACGATTTCTATGTACTAACTACCTAGCGCTCGTTTCCATAATATGGAAACAGATTATGCATTGAACTTCTCTGGATATAAACTCAATACGTATCAAAAAGTGTTTTGGAGCATATGAGTCCGTCGCTAAACTAACCGTCTTCAATTCCTTGGCCACCTATTTTACAATCCTTGTTGTAGAGTCGAATGCCAGCCACGGTTTTGATAAGTTGATCCAATTTCTCTTGATGATCCCGGGAAGCCTTGATAAAATCAAGCATATCCTTTTTGGGCATTACACTGCTCAAAGCAGTTGCCACTTCTGCGTAGACCTATAATGTAATATTGTTTATATATTTGTGACAAAAATACTCCTCGTCAAAATTAACGCATTTACCTTATATTAAGTTCAATTAATATAATTAACACAGCAAGAAAAATGGAAACAAGAAGTGAAACATGAAACATGGGGTCGAGGAGATTCAGCTCTACAACGTTGATGGTAATCAAATTTACGTCAAAGCAGCCGTTTTATAGGCATTCGCTCTGATAAATGGCGTAGAACAGATTTTCCAAACTATCCCTTACATTGATAGAACACCGATAGAATGAACACCGATAGAACACCGATAGAATGAAACCAGTGGGGAATAGGTTACTAATATTTTTTGTGTAGAATTTAATAAATAACATTTGCGTAACCTATTTCCGAACCTTTTTATGTCAGGGTGATGGTTTCGAAGATAAACGCGAATAACCATACTTAGCCGAGCCCGGGGGTATTTTTTATTAAAAAGGGAGGTTGCGCCCGCCGTTAGGGTGGGAACTTTCCGGCTCCTTACTTCTACTTTTATAAACTATCCCTGGATAAAATATTTGTAATGAATTATTTCTTTTTTTTGCCGTTTTTTCGGCTAATCGTGGACTACATGTACGAACCTCCGCAGAACCTCCCCAATAAAGTTGCCGGATTGTCTTACCCTCCGGAGTATATTCAACCGCGATTAAGCGGTCCATAACAGTTCGCCTAAGCTAGCTCAGCTTAATATAAAAAAAGAAATTAAAATTAGTAAGTTCGGTAGGTACCAAAGCAAATTACCTGTGGACGCGACTGACCGTGCGCAACCAAGTCAGATGGTCCCCAATTATCCTGGGTATCGAACCTACTCTTGGCTCTCACTGTAATTGTGGTGAAAGAAAGATAAAAAAGTTAAATGTTAACAAACTCAAACATATCATACAACTTGAAAAATCCAGGTTGAACGACCCGTGGCAATACAAGTGTTAATGGTATCCAGATGTCTAGGTATCGGTGACCAAGTACAGGTGAAGTTACAGGGTTATAAGTGACCAGATGCAGGTGACCAGTGTCTTGAAGTTACAAAACGGAGTGAACTCACACTCGTCGTAAGAAGCCTGGACTGGTGTAAAACGGCTTAGAAAGGGTGGCCTAATGTTATGTCCCTCAATCTACACTAGGAATTTAACGCAACGCAGGCTTTAAAGAAAACAAAAGGTGGAAATAGAAAATGGCCCCATGGCAACCAAAAAAAATTGCTTATCTATTTTTAAGTTGTGTAATCCAACATACAGTTGATTATGTGCGGGTTAAAAAACCACCACAACACACAACGGTGATTTTATTAATAAATCCCACACTATTATGGAAATAACAACGTATTTATTTTTATAAGAAAACACTTTTTAAACTTGCAACGGCAGCCGAAACAGAAAATAAAAGGAGATGGCTTCGTATTATATGAACAAGAGACGATAGCCTCGAAAATCAGGCCACGTGCCATAAATTTGTCAACTAGTATCAGGAACATGGCAACAGTATGAACAAAAGATCAAAGAACAAAATAGGACCACTAATGTGTGCCAATAAACCGTTATTATTTTTCTATGAGAAAAGATGAAATTACCATAACACAAATATGTCGCAACGAAAGAAAGAAACCTGTAATATACATTCCTTGAGATCAATTCACAAATGTTACATGGAGTGAGTAGTGGCTTTTTACAATAGATTTATTGAGAATTATATACCTACAATAAAACTCTGATATCTAAATTGTCAAATGACAAAAGTGAACGCAACCATTGAAACCAATTGGAATCGATTAGTTACGTTATAGGCATGATACTAAGAGTACAAGATATGATCACTTGGGAAACGTGTTTAGAACAAACTCGCGCATGACGTCACCCCGTGACAAAAATGCATGGCGATATATGGAGACGAAAGCTCTTAACATGGTTTTATTATAAAGTTTCGTTATGATCCGACTGTTATAATTATTTTGGACATTGTTTAAGTATACAGGGCGTTTACGAACTTGAGAAACATTTCATATTTTAATTTTTCTCGTTTATTAAAGCACTTTCATTGGGTTTATTTTTTGTAAAACGTTTACTTTTAGCATAATATATTACCATGAATTAAAAATAATCTGTCAAGTTATTAAACGCCCTGTATAGGTAGGTACAAAAAAGAACAAGACAACCCAACCAACATGATATTCCCGCTCATTAAAGGGCCCGTACCCCGAACACTGGCAAATAACTGGTGTTGGAGAGCTGGGAGCTGGTACTTTGCGTTAAAGATCTACTACGGCACGAACTGGAATCAATGACTATCCACGTCTATAATCCTTGAACTGGAATAGCACTTAGTAGAAGGATTGTTTCTAAAGAACCTGTACATTAATTAGTAATTACTGCATTATACCTTTACTTTTCTATAACTGCACGGAGTCTTTACAGTTCAAGCAAGTGAACGCGTAATAAAGACAAAATATAGATATAAATATACATTAGTTTATTTTATATAATTAATTATGAAAACCGTCACAAAATAACTAATAATATTCACATTTTCTTTAAACATACGCGCCAATTTAGCTTCGGTTATTTTTTATTTTCTCCCGTGTCGTGTTGCTGTTCTGATTTTGCAGATGTCGGATGTTGTTTGTTTGGTTTTTGGATTTTTTAGTGTTAAATTGATATTGCTGATTAAATTCGTACAATAATTATTATTCGTACATAGTGTAGTTTTTTTACTATTTAGGGCAGGCACAATTTAGCATGTACACACAACCGCACGAAAGGTAAGTTTTGACATAACCATAACCTGAGTTTTATTTGGCATCTTTAGCCTTTAGCTAAGATTTTCTTTTATAACGTATATACTTGATACTCTTAATTATTTATTAATATAATTATGTCATCCATAATTAAAGAAAAAAGTAAAAGGCAAAGACGTGAAGGTACAGCATTATCTTTCAACTTCCACTTATTTTTGGGCAATTGCAATAATTTGTCTATAACTTGAAAATCATAATCAGAAAAATGCTTCGAAGATATTCTAGAATTTTTAATATTAAAATCATGCGTTTGGTAGCACTTTTGCACCCATAATTTGCAAATCTCTGCTGCAGTTGGAAAACTAAAGTATGTACCTACTGGAAGAATTTTTACTTTTTTTATTATTATTACTGGTATAACCCTTCATTGCACAGTAAACCATATTGTTTATCACAATCACAAATGACCAAAATAATTAAAATAACGCATTTAAACTTATAAAATAATGTATTTAAACTTATAAAATGATGTATTTTAAAAATGTGTCAAATTTGAATATTTGAAATTTGTCACGGAATGACGTCAGCAGAGCGAGAGAGATAGGGGATCGCATGCGCGTTAGTATATCTTGTAGTCTTAGTATCATGCGTTATAGGGAACAAAAACCTTAGCAACATTTTTGTGGCAGGTAATTTGTTGTTGAAATTGCAAAATAAAACTATAAAAAAATCCATTTGAAAAAACACATTTTATGTAAGATAACTGGGTAAAAAACACTTTTTGTCTCTTGTAATGTTTTCGAAAAATGCACTGTTTTTGAGTTATCGACGATTTAAGGTCCGAAAACGGCCAAAAGTTTTTCATATGGTTTGCCAGATTTAGTTTGTCTTAACGATATTCCTATTTCGATTCTTATACGAAAAATTTATAATTTATCTATAGAAAATAAATAAAATAAGAACACGTTATTAAACCAAGAAAGTGAAAGTATGGTCGTTATTTAAAATACGGACCCATCAAAAAAATTAATTTTGCATCGTGTGGCTGCTATTTGGAAAGATTTCAAACCTTCCAAAAACCGATTATTATCCAACTTCAGTGATAAATTTCAGGATGGAAATGAAAAGTTGCTTTATTGCATCAAATATTATGTTTAAGCATAAGTATTATTAACGATCATTTTGCGACTCAAAACATAAAAAAAGTTCACTAGAAGCAGACATATGAATTTTTGAGGTTGTCGACTTTTGTCCATTTTCTTGGGAAAGTTAACACCGTCAATATAACATTCTATATGCCAATAAAAATTTAATAATACACCCCAGCGATAAACCGTGCCACGATTCTTGATGCTTCAAGCTACAATTCAACAAAAAACTCATTGCAATCGGGGAAGTAAGTAGTTCGGAGAATATTAAAGATTGAATTTACAATATGCCTTAAATTTGACTAGAACTGTATTAGTAAAAATTAGGCCGGGATTTTTTTTCAAATAACCAGTTATAGTATAACAAGCTGAAATACCTTAGGACATTTGGGATCTCCCAGGCCCGAAGCAAACGTCAGGTAGTATACCAGTTGGTTATAGGTTTTACTTATATCTTGGTCATCAGCTTGTAAAATAGCGAGTTTCAGAGGCGCCAAAGAATTCGCCAGATCCTCTCTACGCGCCTTTACTAGGTCATACATACGATCTACCTCCAACTCGAAAAAGAACTGCAACCTGATTGTTCTAATTTTGGGATCTCCCTCGACTTTGAGACGGGAAATGACATACTCGCAGAAACGTTGCACGTCCGATCTTAGGCACTTAAGGTCATTCACAATATTCCAGTTGGGGTCCAATAGCAATAAGTTCACCTGCAGTCAGAGAACTATGTAAGATGGATTATTATAATTTTTTATGCCGCCAAATAAACACTGGAAGTCTGCAAGAAATACGAAGGAGGAGCATCTCCAGAAGCACTAGTCTAGTCAATAAGTGCCATTTTGACGAATTTCTCTTAACTTGTACCTAAAATTATAATTTAGGGCTCATTCGATTCGGAATAACATCTAGAAACTTTTTGAAAAAGTGGGACCGGTAAAAATTACAAAACTTATTAACAATTTAGTAAAAAAAGGGGAGGTTTCCCTTTGCAAATATCTCAACAACTATTACAGATATCGGAAATCGAAAAAAAGATATTTAAAGAGCAGGAAATTTCCTAAAAAAAGTCTCACCTCCCGGAACTCTACCACCAATATTTATAATTTTAATTTAGAGGTGAAAATAGGGATAGCAACGGCTGATGTGATTTCGGCGCGCGCAGACCGATTTGGACACTTTAACTAAAAATTATTTAAACCCATTATATATGAAAATTAAGAAATAAAAAAAATGCACATATCTTTTGGATCCTAGAATAAACGATAATCTATAGGAGAAAAAATTTCCGATAGTCATACCCTATTGACATAACAAGAAATTATTTTAAAATGTGTGAATAACTATTATTGTACGAGTATAATAAGATATTAAAAATATATTAAGTACATGAAACAGATGCTCGTATGTTCTTTAGGATGATCCAAAGTTACTTACATAATGCATACAGAAATTTTCGTCCAGGGTGATCTTGAGCTTCTTACAGGCCCTCTCAATCTCCTGGACAATATTCCGAATTAAGTTTCTCATCCCGTACCCAGAATACTACCTCGCAAGGACCGAATGCAGAGCATGTAATTTTGTTACCGCCCTGTATTAATTAATTAAATTTCACATATACAATATATTTTATTTCTTCCCGAATCAGCGTTTGTGACGTCTTATTACATTGTCAAATATTGACGACCAATGTCACTAGTAAACATGGTTGAGCAATACTTGATTTTTATAAAAAAAATCAAAATGATTTCAATAAAAAAAATATTTTTTTAGTTTTATGATTTAAAAAAGTGACATAGCGCCGATGCGTGCTTTTACTCTGAGGGTGGATGCAACCCCTTCTCGAAACGTTTTCACTCAAAATAACCCCGGTAACGGATAGACAAATTTTAAATAAAAAATTTGATTAGATCATTATTTTTCTAGTTATTTGCGATTGAAAACTTAGATTTTTCGTATTAAAAAAGCATGTTTTTGGACGGTTTTCGCGAATAACTTCGCGTTCTATGAAAAATTTTGTAATGCCCAAAAATCAAGCTTATAAAAACAAAGGGATATTTTTTTATGCATGCTCTAGTCCAAAATGTAGGGAGTTATGGCTCATTATTAACTTTTTTTTGCAACAACTTGATTACAAGTATTCAACGTTAAATAACGAATAACCGATGCATTTTAATAATAGAAAAACTAATAGAACGTTTTTTCTAGTGCCGTACTTTAAAATGAGCATTGTTAAAAGTCGATTGCTTTATAACTAAGCGAGTTACGATGCAAAAACGGTGGGCCAGTCAAATTTTTGGGAAAAGAATGAGCGATAAAACCTTAGTCATTCCCACCAGAATTGATATTGCCCATTATCCCTTTACAAATTACTTTATTTTAGTATTATTCATATAATGCAAAAGTTGGGTTGGAAAAACGTATTTTTCAAATTTCTTAAAAAATTCCTTATTTTCAAAATAACTCTAAAACTAAAAAAGATACATAAAAATGTAATATAGTACAAAAATGTAGTTTTTTTTATGTATTATGAAAATCCCAGGGTCAAAAGTTACAAGCCAAAATAAAATATATCTATGGTGTATACATATATATATATATATATATATATATATATATATATATATATATATATATATATATATATATATATATATAAGTATATATATATATATATATATATATATATATATATATATATATATATATATATATATATATATATATATATATATATATGTATTTATATATATATATATATATATATATATATATATATATATATATATATATATATATATATATATATATATATATATATATATATATATATATATATATATATATATATATATATATATATATATATATATATATATATATATATATATATATAATAGTTATATATATATATATATATATATATATATATATATATATATATATATATATATATATATATATATATAATAGTTATATATATATATATATATATATATATATATATAACTATTTTGTAAATACTTTTTAACGAATTTCACCGAGACCCATTTCCCCATGTATCTGGCGCGGGGTCCTTTCTGTAGGACAAACGTTAACGGAGAGTTAGAAATTTGCATTATAGTTATTATAGCCCTTCAACCCTTTACCTCTTGAATATGAAGAGTTTTTGCATATTGCATGTTGATGTACATCTCGTGGCCCTTGCAATTACCTGTGAAATGGTTTTTGAATGGACGTTGTAGCTTCAAAATTAAGGGTTATGGTAAAAAAAAAACCAGTATGAAAATTTTTCCATGCCAAATAATATCGGAGCTTCATGAGTGGTCAAAATGAAATAAGGTTGACAACACGTAATTTTCACTGTTTCTTGTTTAAAATTATCATGTATTATCATGTTTAAAATTATATGAATGGAGACGGTTATCCGGATTTCTTATAAAACTTGCCACTGAATCGCCGTATCGTTTTCCAAAATGCCGGATGCCCAGCCCACTACCGCTTGACAGTTGGCCAATTCTTAAGATAAAACATTTCCCGGTCGATGGATTGGGCGTAGTGGACCTATTCTGTGGTCTGCAAGGTCTCCAGATTTTATAACACTGGCCTATTGCGTATGCAGTAAGATGAAGGAACTTGTATACCATGAGAAGAAACAAAGTTGTGTTCAACTAATAGTGAAAATAGAAGGAGCTGCTCTACACCTACAACAAGAAATGATATTAGAGACAACTACTGTTCAAATAAGAAGCACGGGCGAGGAAATGCATTAGAAATCATGGGTTTCATTCTGAACACAAATAATGATAGATTTGTTCTCAAAAAATATTTAATTTTTGGTTTACCGAATGGAAAAAAAAACAACATGGTATGTATGACAATGCCACTTAAGGAGCATAAAATAGAAAATAGAGAAGTTTTAAAGGCAGTTGTTTATTTTGATGTTTTTTAAAAATTTTATTAGACAGAAAATCGACAGTTTTAATTACCTACCATTTATTTTCTACCTAGCAACGCCCCGTAGACGTAGATGTTGTAACTAGATTAAATCTATCCAACATTATTTTCTTAATATCTAGTCTAAGCTGTGCAGTAGATGAGTGTCCAGTGACACACTCCACATAACACTAATCACTTGGTTCGTGTGACAGACATATTATGCTTAGAATTCCAGGCACTTTCACTGTCACTACAGTTCGGCACATGGATATTCCTTGGCGACGTCTGAAGTGGCAGAGGAGGCATAAAAAGCACTGTTGAGTTGGTTATGGTCGGTCATAGGCGTGCGATGTAATTACCAAATAGCATTAAAATGTTTACACGAATGTGTCTTTCCTTTTAAATATGGATTTATCTCGAAATCCATCACGAAGATAAATTCAAAGTAATTAAAACAGAAAAGTACGTCTAACTAACACACGGGTTTAAAATAGTGCACACAACACAAATTACAAGTTATATTGATCTGATCCACGTAAAATCAAAAGGGTACGGCACTGGAGTAACAGGCGTACTTGTTTCGTATTGTCTTAGATGCCGCCAGCAGCCAACCACCAATCAGAGGTGTGATAGCAACGTGTTGTACATGGTAGCGCGTGCTGATATGGCATTATTGCCAGCGGAGGAAAATTTGGGGTGATTTCAGTATTATTATTATGACAATTTATAATTTACTGAGAAAATAACAATGAACCAATAAAGCAAAATAATTTGTATATATATTATATATGTAGAACATTTAAATACCATTATTAGAGCATTAAAAATATTTAATTTAAAAATTAAAAAAATAAATTTGAAATATCAGGATTACAACGTGGCAACATGCCAATAAGAACCTAATTTTTTGCCCGCATTCTTTTCATCAAGGCAGACTCGTAAGGCGAACTGTACACCAACTCGAACGGTTTTAGTCTCTTTAGCCGTTGAACAAGTCCGTTGTTGTCGAGTAGTGATATCACTTCGACGTTTTCGTGGTTTTCTAGCCTCTTCTGATGCTTGCCTGCAAACCCCCTAACCTCATTTTCAACCATATGCATTTCAAGTCACGATGGATGTCTTCATTGCGAATGTACCACGGCGCTTTGACGATGCTTGGAAGTACTTTTCTGCTACTATTCTGGAACGTTTGAATTAATTCAATGTTGGATTTCTTAGTGCATCCCCAGAATTGGATGCCATAAAGTCTATATGGGCTTCAGAATTTGCTTGTAGATAAGCAGTTTGTTGTGTATTGACAACTAAGAGTGAACGTCCGAGGAGCCAATACATTTGTATGAATTTGAGGTTTAATTGCTCACGTTTCTTTTTCACATCTTTCCATCGAAATTTTGCATCTAGGGTTATGCCTAGATACTTTGCTTCGTTGGCATGTAAGATTGTTTGCTGGTTGACAATCACTGGAGTATAGTCATATTTCTTGTTGGTGATATTGACGTGAATAGATTTCGCCCCATTTAGTTCGGTGCGCCCCATTTCTTTGTCCAAGTGGTGATATTGTTGACTGCTGTTTGAAGTTTGTTGGTGGCTGACTGTATGTCTTGGTCAATAGCCAGCAGAGTAGTGTCGTCGGCGAATTTTGCCGTAACTACTACTTCGCTTTGTGGGATGTCGTTGGTGTACAGCAGGTAGAGAACAGCGCCAAGTACATTGCCCTGAGGTACTCCAGCACAAATCTTCTTAAGGTCATAATACTCTTCTCCATATTTAACTCTGAAGTGATTGACGAAGTTGTCAGTGATTGACGAAGAATTTGCCTCATTTGTCGTGGAAAATAAATATTTTTCTAGTTTGGACTTATGTTTTCTAAGAAACATAATGTATTATTTTTATAGGCCACTGAACTTTACCATTTCTTTTCGTTGCAAGTTTATGTATTTCGGATAAAGAAAAAAAATGTCAGAATATCAAAAGTTAAATTTATAGCGGAACACTTACATAAATACCCCTACTTTTTCAACCGAGGACTATTTGGTAGACGTAAATAATGATTTTTTCCAAATATATGAGTTTACAGAGCAAGAAGTCTTAACTGCTTACAAAAAAGTTAAACCGAATGGGGTCAATGGGCCCTGATAAATGAGTATGTGAAATTAAATATCATGCAACGCTACACTTTCTCATTATATCTTCATCAAGATTGTTTAAATAATATCGGTATGCTACAATTAAATTATAATTTTGGTATAATTAATAGCAAGAGAATATCAGTCATAGGGGATGGTTTTTAAGGGTTGAAAATTTGGAAATCTTCGTAAATCATGTTCGAGACCATGAAAGAAGCTTTATTCTACATAATTAAATAAAATATGAATTCATACAATGCTTAAACCTGATTTTTTTCCATTTTTTAATGACGGGGTAGTTTTCAACTCTTAAAAAATAAGAAAACAAAAAGCACAAGTCAATATGGCACAAGGGCATATGTCACTTTTGAAGTTGAACGGTAAGATGAGCTTAATTCCAAATTAAAAATAGGTAAAACGAACGTAGAGAATTTCAAGAGCTTTCATTTCGTATCAGAATTTTTTTCCTTTGACGCACCGTTTTCGACATATAAGCGAAAAACCCAAAAGTGGACGCCCTTTGTGCCCCCTCCCCTCCCTCGGCTCACCTCCTAGACGTGAGGACTTTTAGTATGTTCACTCCCTAAGTACCCTGAAAAAGTTTATGAAGTAATCGCTTAGGTCCCTGGTCACGCACTCTATAGACCAGTTTTTGAGCCATTCGTTGACTGAACTATAAGGCGGTTTTTCATTTGGTTTTTACCCTTCGACAAAATTCGACAAAATCGACAAAATTGCATCAATTTCCGACAATTTCCTTTATACCCATTGGATAAAACTGATCTCCAATTGCAGATAATACACACTCCCTGTGTAAGGAGCTGCGAATTTAATATTTTTTAATTACATTTTATGTCCCGGAACCATTCCGGTACCTACCCCTTCGATTACCACGCTGCTGCTTGCACGTCCCAGCTAGTCCCAGGGTAGGTATTATCCGTGGACGACATTTACGCTGTTCTTTAATTATCAAATAAACTGTTTTGAATTGAATTGGTCGGTATACGATTTTCATGACAACGTTCATGTCTATTTTTAACCATTTTAATTGTACATATTCCACGAATTTGAGTATTATAAATTTAAAATAAAATGTAATTCACCGGAAAGTTATTCTCAGCAGGACATTGCGTGTTGACACTGTCATCCGACATGTCCATGCAAGAAAATACCTATGGCTACTTGTTTTCTGCGGCTCTAAACTAGGCGAGTGTTCAAATATTTGGTGCAGTACTAACACTGAAGTGGTTCTCATAAATGTCTTTCTGATAGCTTTTAAGAAAGATTTCGCCATATATACTGAATCGTTTTGACAAGTAAGTTCCTCTTCAGGCGCCGGCTGTCTGGAAACATTCACTATTTTTGCTGAGCGTTATTATTTTTTTAACATCCATTTATTTTATTTTATTTTTTTCGGAGGTGTTAGTTACCATCATGCCTGGTTTTCTGCCCCTCGTCATTTCTTGTTTTTCTTGCCGCGACATCATGTCAAACTCTTCTCGAATTCCCCTACAGACTAGGTATGTTGGAGCTTTTCCAATTCCGGTAGCGAATTATACCGGTTGAGTCAGTGGGCAACCACCTCCGCCACTTCCCTAATATCAAAGGGATTGATGGAAGTAAGCTGCCCGAGATTAGGCAGCATAACAGTACACAACTATGGATCCACGTTCTGACTCGATAAGCCCCGCCATGTATACTAATTATCCCTGCCTTCTGATCATCAATTCGCTGGTAATGACCCCGCTAAATCATTTAACGTTAATGTTCACTTAACCGCCGCGCGCCCGGCTAAATGACCGATATTGTACACGCACTTAGCCAAGCAGAAGATTATTATGCAAGCCTGTCAATTCCTGATGAATGGAATGCGCTTTATATGTGTGTCTCTTATTAAGCTTATGATTTAAGACAATGGATTACATGTTACTGTATTCTGGGAATACTGGATCAGTCAGGACCTGGTGGGATCTTGCATGCGCAGCTTAAGAATTTCATAATTAAATTGCCTCGATTTCTTGCAAGTCTTTTTTCTTAGTTGTTAAATCTAAATTTAACAACTAAGAAAAAAGACTTATGCAAGAAATCGAGGCATTTAATTATGCAATTCTTAAGCTCCGCATGCAGCTAAGATGCATGACGTCACTAATGACGTCATTTGAAAATTTAAACAATATAAATGCATGGTTCCTTGCCCAAGTTAACTGTCTCAAAGTCAGTCGAGTCGCTGAAGCTTCACAAATTCATGCGACACACGCCGATCTTTCAGGCCATCATTTTTCTCCGAGATCCTTCTTGTGTTATCATCGAACGCTTGACTCTGCAGGCTGACAGTTACACCTCGACTGCTTCAGATTTATAAGCGAGGAAAAGGGTCGTACGGACGTCGTTACCTCACATCCTTTGTCTCATTAGATCGAACCTATAAATGATTAATGACACTCCGTGGTGTATCTCAGGGCTGGGCTAATACTCTCCAAGGGTATCCTGCGAACGCTATACCGACCATAAAATTTTCCGCTAGGGTTTAGCGGAGGCCGGCCATGAATTTGTTGAATGTTGGATTGTGGAACTTTTGTCCATTATTTAATCTTAATATACCGTCCGTTCCGAAACAAGGCCTGCTCCCATATCTGGACATTTGTGAGGCATCCAATTGAAATAATTTGCAGGGATAAAATAACATTTTCTGCTCTGTCCAATAAAGCTAATGGGAACATCATTCAGGTGTAACCCGAAGTAATCTCAAATTGGTTATTTAAATAAAACGTCCTGTATATTGTTACATATTTGATACAGTGTTTCCTCCCAAATATACTCATAACAAATTTTATGGGTTCATCTTCAGCAACGGCGATATTTGAAATACATTTTTAGGCATAGGCGCCTATGGAAAGTAAACAAAACAAATATATTTGTACGATTTAAATTTGGTAGTTCCAATATTTAACTTGTAACTTGTCCAACATTATTGTTGATGAATGTGATTGTTTTATAGCAGTTATAACTGTACCTAGTATTAAGTAAGGTGCCAGTTCGCCTTACTTCCTTACTGAAGGCAAAATAAGTACACCCGACTTAGAACGTAATGTATTATTTTGTCTAGATTTAACACGTGTATAGCAGCGACCACTGTTCACCGTATTCTCAAAAAATAACAAAAGATACTCTAAGGATTCCCCAGTACATTTGCAAGAGCAAGATGTTCTAAGAAGACTGGAATTCTGCACCTCTTTCTTACACAGACAACAAGAAGATCTTTAGTTTTATAGAAAAATCTTATCTAATCTAAATCTAAAAAATCTAATCTAAAAAATCTAATCGTATAATGAAATTTTTAACCGAAATCATCACTTTCATTAAATTAAGCCTCTGAAAATCCTAGAAACGTAATTGAAACAAATGTACAAATACGTTTGAAAGTGAATGTTTGGTGAAGGGGAATTGGATGTTTACTAATGGGCCAATTCGATGGCCTGCGAGGTCACCTGACCTCACCCCTTTGGATTTTTTTGTGAGCTTTTGTAAAAGACATAGTTTTTACCACAGGTCCCGAAAATGTGGACACCTTGAAAACAAGGAATAATTTTTATATTTTTATCATTTATTATAATTTTTTGGTTGGTAATTCCTTGAATAACAACATTTTCTGGGGATTTCCTTATAATTTTCGCATGTTTTTAGTTTAAAAATAGTTAAACCTGCTCCAGAGTCAATTAAATTTTTGAATTTATTCGTGATATCATTGATATAATACAGATTTTTCGACAGAGGGGTTAGAAAAATATTTTCTCGGGAACGTTCAGCTCGGGGTTGTAATCTTGCAAATTCATTGTCTGAATTTTGTTGGTTACTGCGTCTAATTTTTGGTCTGTTTGATGGTACGGGGGATTGGCTGGAAATGGGGACTCGTAAAAATGGGGACTCGTCGTTTGATTAGCTGTATAATCCAATTCTTCATTGTCAGTATAAGTGTTTTGGCAATATTAATTAGCAGTATAATCAATTTCGTTGAAGTCCGGTTGAGAATTATTCGAGTTCTCGTTTCGCAAATTATCGTAGTTTACCTGATGGGTTTTGTTTTGTTGTGGGAACCTATTGAAATTTGGCTGATGGCCTTTGTTGATTAAAATATTGTTACGGCTGATTTTGATACGGATACGGGAAGTATTCTGGTTTGGCTGAAATGGTCTCTGAAAGCTAGGACCAGGTAAATTTCTTGGTGGATAGCTAGGATTATTTCTTTGTTAAAAGTATTGCGAATTCTGCTGAAAATTGGGTACAAAATTTGTTTGTTGAGTATTTTCTGAATTTTGTCGTGTGCGACATTCACTAATAATATGTCGGGTACGTTTGCAAAATGTACAAATTTTTTTATTGCACATTTGGCTTCTTAACTTGGTTAGAAACCATGTTTGTTTGCATGTAAACTTCGGAATTTTTGGTTTTGGAAATAGGAGAGTTGTAGTTCTCTTCTTACTCTATTAGTAGCTGAAAGCATATCTTTCAGATTGCCAGCTCAAATAATTTGTCCAAGTGTAGGTTCTAGACCGGCAAGAAGTGTGTTAAGCGTCACTGTTCCTATTAGCTTGCGCTGTTTTTTGTTCGGGTGACAAAGATTGTGCAGATCTTGAATTAGAGACGTGAAATCGCGAGAATCGGCAAAGTGCTTCGTCAACAAATGTTTTATATCACTCCACGTTGCTGGATTTGGTGAATTTATTAGTTCGGCGGCTCTACTGTCAATTAAACTAAGTAAAACTGCATCTAATGCGAAAGCATTGTAATATGATATCAGGGGAAGCTGTTATCTTTTCTATATCGGCAAAAGCATAACTTGTGAATAACAAGTATATTACTGCTATATACTAGACTTGGATACTATATAACATTTTTATATAACTTGTTTGCTATTATTGTTTCTCTATTCCACCACCTATGGCTTAGTGATGAGAACATAAGTTCGAAGGCGGTGTATGTTTGATGAAGGAATTGGCAGATGAGCTTCAAATTAGGATTTTCCGTAGTGTAGTGAATTATCATTACAGGTAATGATCTCTGCCCTCTGACTGAGTAATTGTTTCCAAAAAAATCTACACTAAGGAAAGTACGTCTCACAGCTCTATATAGTATGTAATCTCTTGGATAAAAACAATACGTTCTATTGCGTAGGCCAGACTGTGACGAGAAGCACAGTCTGGCGCTGGTATTATGCACGACGAAGTCCCAGTCGTATTAGAGTCATGAATCAGGCTTACATTTTCAGTGTGCCGTGTTTATCTCCCTGTTAGGAACAATATGCATTTTGAATAATATTATAAATTATGAACTGGCATAGATAACGCGGGAAATAATGACCCTTGTCAATGGCTATTGCTATACACAGTCAGTGGCGGCATGTGGATAGTCATTGAAAGGTGTGTGAATAATGAGAATATGTTCGTTTTCATCCCTTCAACGTTCTAGCACCATACAATTTATGAGTGATGTGTTAGTAGAGACGCTTGACGATTTATTTTCATTCGATTCGTTCGGTAGTCCGGTGAGGAACAAATTGTCTGGCCAGAGCTCCGTATGCTACAAAAAGTCTTCATTTATTTTACAATAACACGTATTGTAACACTTAATGACTGACGTGATTGGCATTGACTGCAGCCAAACAAACATGGAAAATGCAAATACACAAATTGCTGTACGTTATCATATATCAATTGATCTGTTGAGTTGGAAATTTTTCCTGACAGACTAAAAAGTGGTGTACTTAACATTAACACCTATATTTAAAAGCCATATCGCTGTTAAATGTAAAAGCCATATCGCTTTTTAATTAAATGGTTTTGTTTAGCTTGACCTCGTATATTTGTTTTGTTTGTTTATATGTTTGTTTCAAATCTTGCAACAGATTATTCAACTACTTCCCGATGAGCTCTAGAGACTTGAAATTTGGTAGGTGTATAGTGTTCCGGTGACAATACAATTAATTTTTTTAATAAAAAAAAATAATTAAAATGGCGGATCCAAAATGGCGAATCCCAAATGGCGGACTTATAAACCGATTTGTCTCAAACTTCAAACTTTGCGGTGTTTAAGGCCACGCATTACAATTTTTGACTCAAACTTTAAAAAATCAAAATGGCGGATAAAGAAAGGCGGACTTTCCTTTTATAAACCGATTTGTCTCAAATTTGAAACTTTGCGATGTTTAAGGTCACTACAATTTTTGACTCAAACTTAATAAAATCAAAATGACCGGGCCAAAATAACGGAATATCCTATCCTATCCTATCCTGTTTATGAACCGATGTGTCTCAAACTTGAAACTTTGCGTTGTTTAAGATCACTCAATATAATTTTTGACTCAAACTTAAAAAATGAAAATGGCGGATAAAGAAAGGCGGACTTTCCTTTTATAAACCGATTTGTCTCAAATTTGAAACTTTGCGATGTTTTAGGTCACTACAATTTTTGACTCAAACTTAATAAAATCAAAATGGCCCGGCCAAAATAACGGAATATCCTATTTATCAACCGATTTTTCTCAAACTTGATACTTGGGGTTGTTTAAGGTTACTGGGCTCATTTGTTTGCTTTTAACGAGTCCCATACATTATAATTGGTGACTAGGTTTGATGATGGAGGCAGGAGGTGGACATTGGACCTTAAAAACTAAAACCTACACAAAATAGGTAAAAAAACTTTTAACTGAAACAGTTTTATTTTAAGTCATCAGTTGTACTAAAAACTACAAAATAATTAGGACAGTGTTTTTTATTTAAATATTACACGGATATTACCATTGTAAATATTTTGTTTTTGTAAATGCTGTATTATTATGTGTAAAAATATGTAAAAAAAATAGCCAGTATGAATTCTATTGTAATATATCAGCATAAGCTGATCAAGAGAGGAAAGTGGATTTTCATCGTGAAATAGTAAAAAAATCTCCGCATAGCGTACGCGCATACCTTATCAGCGGGTGCTATAAACAACGTCCGTGAATCGCCCTCGGCTGTGTATAAACCGCTGGCCCCATGTACGGAGGGTCGTGCGTTCGATTCTTGCCCAGTACAACATTTTTCCCATAATAATAAACTTACTACGTAATAGGTACTGACTGATTTTTGCAATTTTAGACATAGAAATAATTGTAATTAAATACACCTGATAAAAATAATAGTATTGTTGTTAATTACTTGTGAATGATTTTGCCGTAGATTTTTACGTCATTATCGTACTTGGTAATACGTAATAGTGCTACTGGGTTCGCCTATTACTGACACCAGATGTCACTTCACGGATCTGGCACGTAGCTAATAACTTATAAATGCCTTGTCTACCCAATAATCTGCTCTCGCACATTTTAATGATTTTAATATTAAACCAAACTTCAGATGTTATTTTATAGAAACAAATTTACAAAAGCAGCCCAATTATTTTTTAACGAGACACCAAATCTGAAAATGCATCATAGAGTTCCAGCGACAAAGTAAAGTGATTTAAATATTCAACGAATAAATGGATTGAGCATGAGATGAATTATATATGAACGTAATATCGGAAAACCTAACCTTAGACTAAGACCTCCTGGGTCCAGTACAGTTACTTTACTTCGATTTTCTTATCTGGACGAAAGACTTGTATCGGATAAAAATAAATCTGATAAAATCTCCACCATGAGATATTTGGAAACTATTAATTGCAGTGTATACACCTAAATCAATACGCAAATTCTATTCATGTTCTCACAGCATATATCATGTATGCCCCTATAATTGTAGTGCCTGGATTTTGGCAAATACTTCTTTAACCAATATCATGCATCACCGTACGTAAACATTAAGCGAACAAAATGCCGTAAAGCAAAAAAGTTGTCCAGTGAAATAAACCATTTTTAAGAACCGAGTTAGCAAGTAGTATCTCAAGCAAACAAATATGAGATAAAACTATTCTTCCGCTAGTGGTGACCCCATTAAGAGAGAATGCTCAGGCGCCTGCTGAAAGCATAATTAAAACGTGAAATGTGTGTTTAACTGCTGAAATAAAGCAAGTTATTAAAGGGGGATGTTACAGGCCTGTTTCGGCAGTCTTCAGAGCGCCGAGTGTGTCTATGGTAATCACGTACCCGACTACATACATTAAGTTTGCAAAAATACTTTTTTACACGCCTATTTTTAGTCTACTGTGTGTTCTCCAACTTTAACTACTCATAGCCGTTACACTAGCATTGTTCAAATCATTTAAATCTAATACATTGATACCGTGCTACCAATTTTTCTCCCAAAATGGGCCAGGAGAAAGTAAATCGGAGTCGTGCATTAACGGGGTAGCAAAAAGGCTCTCAGGACATTGTTAATGCCACTAGAATGATGGCTGTTGTAGCATGAGACCTATATGTAAAAAGAGAGTATTCCTACTTCAATAAAACAATGGAAAATCGGTACTTTGTTGACACCAGCAATTATATAGGTATTAAAATTATATAATTTTTGTAAATGCTACATGTTACATTATGTTACATAACAAAAGTAACATAGACTTACTGTGCTGATTATGACTCACAAAAATAAAACATAGGTACCTGTACCCATGTACCTACCTATAAATTTAAAAACTGACTGTTGTCACCGTTGTCATGTAAATAATACCCCTGACGTATATAGCTACATAAAAGGTAATATGTAGGAACTATATTAGTTCATAAAATTTTGTACCCAAAAGGTCCCTAACCTCAATTGCTCACAATCAACTATAAAATGCAGCAATATATGTATATAGTGCCTCGTACAGAAGGTGGTGGCAAAAGAAAACACCGTAATATCTAAAGATTATCTGATTAAGTAGCA
Organism: Tetropium fuscum; assembly: GCA_964058915.1. Taxonomy (NCBI): domain Eukaryota; kingdom Metazoa; phylum Arthropoda; class Insecta; order Coleoptera; family Cerambycidae; genus Tetropium; species Tetropium fuscum. The sequence continues at coordinate 256,500 of CAXKVY010001809.1, forward strand.
GCGTAGTTCATAGTCCGTAGCGGTAATAAAGACCGTAGGCAAACCTCAGGTAGATTAAAGAAGTCTCGCAATAAAGGGTGACGACTGGCCCAAACGTGAAGAAGTGGGTCTGTGACTTCAGGCCTTAAGGGTACTCGTCTAGAGTCGTCCCCAGTAAAACACCTTATTTAGAAATACGGTTGTAATATCTATACAATGAATATACAAAAGCTTGCCAATTTTCAAGGCGCTATGGATATAACGTTAGGTAATAAACTTAGTTCGTGCATTAATGAGCAAATTAAATGAAATGACATTTACCTTGTTACTAAGGGTTTTTTCTCTAATATGTCCTGTAAAATACAGAGGTCTGGTAACGGCTTAGAAACAGAGGAAATTTATCCAGCACAGCGTCTCAATATCAGGACACAAATGTGTGCTACAGTGCTTCACAGGCGCTTCTAAAAGAGCTAGCAATCGAAGATAAGGCCGGATTTGAAACATTTTCTACAGAGAGTCGTGGTCCTCGGGTGCACTTTTATCACAAACAAAATACTCTAACAAAGCAAATTAATCGCTTTTGACTTTCACGGACCATTCATTCAACTCGCTCGATGACGTCATAGAATTGGGCCGACTCGAAAATAAATGTTGACAGTCTGGCAACTTTTAGTCGTTCAACAAAAGCTGATCCACTTTAATTAAAAGCGTGTTCTAACGAAGCGTCTATAGTTCAATTCGGAACCGAATTTAAGTTGACCGATAAAAATCGCAACCTGAGAACCGTGCTTTATCACGCGTTTTAAACGGGATTGGGGACGCCCAATCGACGAGCCTATGAGCTCACGCTCACAGTCGTACTCCATCACTCAAACGGTTGAAGGACGCGCACCGGTTCTTTTGCTTTGTAACATTGTTTTAAAGTAGAAGGTGTAGACAAAAAAAATTAGGGTGTATGATATCATCAATTTAAACTTTAGTTCTCTGAACTTGACGGACAAGGTAAACATTAAACCAATCGAACGCCCTGTGCCAATATTGAATTTAAGTCAAGTGCAACCCAGTTATAAAAATCGAGGAGGGTCGTGGGCGAAAGTTTGACGCAACTATTCATAAAAAGACGTTATGGTTGTGCGGATGCGAAGAGATAAATGAAGTTTTTTGTTTTGTTTGTTTACTGTTCGGTGGCGATGATAAGTGGACTAAAGAAGGAGTACGTGATTTGAAGCATCTCGGCAAAAAGATAATTATATATTTGCAAGCACAACGAAATGGTATCAAAAAACCCCAAACGTCCCTCAAACAAAAATGTCATCAGTATACTATGAAAGGTAAGTACTTTCGAAGGACTGCATTACCGTATATTGTGCAATTTCAAGCGGTATTTACTAAACCGCGTGTACAGATTAAAAGAGCATTTTGTTGTAAATTAAAAGACAAAACAGTTCATTATTCATTCGAGCGGCTAGGAGTGCTTGAACCGTCCGAATTTTTCGCGCAATATCTGATATTTTCCCGGAAACGTTTTTGTTGTAGCTTTTAGAATATTTAATGCTCTCCGCAAAAGGCTACTACTAACTGCCAAAGGCCACTGCAAACTAATGGCCAAACTGAAAGTTTACATACACAGCTTTTGACTTCCACAATACACGAACAGAATTATATGCACCACTAAGCCAACATGAATAATCGGCTGATTGAAATATCCATAAACTACATACTGGTGTATGTATATTATCCACATAATAAACAAAGCAAGTACATAATAACTAAAGCAATAACTAGGTCATGTTTCACCTCATTCAACCTCATCATCAGTAGGTATATCTTGCGAGAACAATTAATTGCTCTTCTCCAGAACAAATGCTGAATTCTCTTATAAATAATAAAACTGAAATATTAACAAAATGGATTAGAAAAACAATATGGGCTGGTACTTCGAGCATAAAAGAGATAGAGGAATAATGTCCTATTCCAACGTATGTCAATACTTGGTCCAAGCATCTAGAAAAGGATATTAGAGTGGGAAAAAGACGAAACACAAATTAGTAAACAAAGCGTACCTCGATTTTTGACGACTTTTGCAAGCCTTGCACTGTTTCACCATTATTATTATGGGATATTAAATCACTAAAAAACTAAATTCGAACACTTCTAGAAGAATTAGTCAAAATTGTATATCCCCTTGGAGAGAGTGATGAGAAGGGCAAGCATTATTATATATGAAAAACACAAAAGTGATGTGGGCTAGTAAAATGGAACTTTGTGGGCCATCATCATAATTAGGCAAAGCATTTAAGAGCTTTTAGACTGCTTTTAAGAGCTTTTACATTGCTTTTAAGAGCTTTTGAGAACATTTAGCTTGCTATTAACATTTCTATTAAGAGCTTTTCGAGTGGCTTTAACAGCCTTTCAAACGCACACTCAAGAGCTCTAAAGTAATAACGAAATGAGAACACTTGGTGGGCCATCATAATCAGTGCTTTTAAAAGCTTTTGAGTTCGTTTAGATTTTAGTGTGCTTTGAAGAGCTTTTAAAGTGATTTTAAGAACTTTTCACTTTTCAAAAGCACTCCATGAGCCTAAAGTAGTAGAGAAATGAGAACACGTTTTGGGCCGTCAGCACTATCAAGCAAAACATGAGTGCTTTTAAGAGGTTTTAGCAAATCATCATCATAATCAGGCAATGTACAAGTGTTTCTAAGAGCTTTTAGGGCGCTCCTGCGGTATTTTAAAGAGGTTTTAGAGTGCTTTTCAGAGCTTTTGAGTGCTTCTAAGAGCCTTTAGAGTTCAGAATACATTTTAAAAGCTTTTAGAGTGCTTTTAAGAGCTCTTGGAGTGCGTTTGAAAAGCTCTTAATAACACCATAAAAGTACTCTAAAAGCTTCAAAAAAGTGTATCTTTACTACTCCCGTTTTCTTTGTTGTTCATACAGCATACCATAAGGTATGCCGTATGAACGGAGACCATCAACGGTCTAATATTTTTATTAAACTAATACGTTTTTTATATTATTTGCATGTTTTTCTATCGTATGTGTGTCTTTGGAGTGAACTGAATGTAATGTCTTGAAGTGCCGTAAGTCGAGTCAATATGTACGTCGGTGGCGTTTGTTCAGGAAATAAATATTAAAAGCCATTTCACGAAATGATAACTTGAAACAAGGACTATTTGGATTAAAAACGCGCCATTTCGTGAAGTTTTAGAGCTAGTGTAGATGTTTTTTGAGTTGCGTCATTTCGTGACGTTGAAACTGCCATTGCTCTCGAGATTTTATTTCCCCTCCAGCTCCGATATGCAATGGGATTTTATTTGGCAAACAGTGTTACTGGGAGATTGCGTTCCGGCGGTATATTAGCGCCGGAAAAAATCTGCGTTTTATCTGTGGTCGTTACTTACGGCAACACAGGCAATTAATAGAAAATTTGCAAAGCGAATCTGATTGGGTATAAATAACGTCGCGTTAAAGTCCATACATATTTTTTCCATAGCCGTCAGATAAAAAAGAGCACTTTTTGTCTTCGGTCTCGAAACATGAAGTGGGATTAACGGGTGTAATACATCTTTTTTACGGGCTGCATTCGACGTCCGCAACTCAGACAAAGCGCCACAGAGAAAAGCGACTTGTCTCGCCAATAAAATATCCAAATTCGTTCGTGTAGTTTATTTCATAGTCAACGCGCACAAATGATATAAGTATTATCAAAAACATGCTTATTTATGTGGATTAAAACAAGGAGATATAATAATGTATTGGAGTTATTGGTGTTGGTTTTATCCACTGTGAATCGTAGCCACATTGAAGTTTCAAAATTTAAAGGGTGCGAATACGCCGCAAGATCTTGAACTGACTTGCTGAACTGACCCAGTTAACCTCAGTTAGTCCAGTGACGTCGATAATTATTCTTTCATCTAAGTTTCTGTTTGAAGTTAAATAAATGATAATTTTTTTAGAGAGAAAATATATCAAACACACAATAGTTGCAGTACAGAGTTTGATCTGGCCAGATCGTGGGGGTGGTTTTAAATAGTAACAAAATATACAGTTTTACGGATAATATTTATTAAAGCAAATAATAAACCCTGTAAGGTCTTAATATTTCATATAAAAATAAAAATACTATCAGAATACAAATTGAAATATAAACGTTATTTCATATATACACTGTGTTCATTTTAAAAATTGCCACCCCCTGCAATTGAAAAATCGCAAATTATTTGAAAATCGCCAGGACACGCCAATTTTTATTTTAGGGGGAACATTTTTTACAGTCAAAGGGTCTTGATATGTTCATCCCCCTAAATCCTCGCAACACCAATTTCAAAATCTTAAATGGAACTACCCCACGTATTATACATCATTTGAAAGCTATTTTCATGACGAATAAATACAGCAGTGCATTATTTTTGGACATTGATTGAAATATTACAAAATTAAATAATGAAAATTGGTAAAAAAAAACTCGTAAGCGTAAAACTCGTAACTCGTCAAATACTCGTAAAATAATTATCTTTTCGTTCACCATTCGATAATGCCATCGTTATGAAATTGATTTTATCGTTCATTGATATTATATTGTATCACAATCACAGTAAAACAGCAGTACACAATCGCGAATATCTCTCAAGCAACGCACTACTCAATCGCGAATGACCGTTATACAGGGTGAGTCAGTTTTTTGTAGACAAACTTTAACAGGGGATAGAACACACGTTTTTAAAAAGAAAAGTGCCTATAAAGATATGGCCGATCTAGCTTCCTAAGGAAGATACAGGGTGTTAAAATTTAATTTTTTTTACATTAATGTGTAATATTTTCTGAACGGAATGATATATTCACTAAATATTTTACACATATCTTAACCTGCATAGGATCAACATGTTGTATTGTTCCTGTCGAAAATACTATAGTGGATGTTACTTTTTTCGGGTACTTCGACTATTCTGCATAATAGAACTTTTTTTTTACTACTACTTTTTACTACTTTTTTACTAGGAAGCTAGATCGGCCATATATTTATAGGCACTTTTCTTTTTAAAAACGTGCGTTCTATCCCCTGTTAAAGTTTGTCTACAAAAAACTGACTCACCCTGTAGAATACGTGCGAAAATCCCGCCAACCCGCCAGTGCTGGCAACCAAAGGCAGAGGAACAGTTACCGGATTTACACGATTGTCCTAAATGAAAACAGATGATAGCACGTCATTTCCAATAAGTTAAAAAGAGATATATGCTTTCTATGTCAGCTTTCCGGCTACAATATGAGCGGCGTTGTTATAGTCAAACTATAAAAATAAATATTTACGAAATTTCCATATTAAAGTAGACGAAAATTTTTCTTTTATGACAATATTAAATAATATATACAACTTTCATATAGTATTGTGGAATCTGATATTTTAATTGAATATTGAGAAATTTGAGAATGACATGTTATGTGGTAACAGCAATTGTTCCTTTAGGCGGTCAGTGCATTTTGTTTATCTCTTAGAACTACTGTAGACTTCACGTTTCTCGGGTTGTTGATGTTGCCATGGTAACTTTAAAACGCGCGTATTTAAAAGTTGGATTTAAACAGGCTGAGGCTGACTTAGCAAATAAGCAAACTAGAATAAATCCGCTAACTATATTAAAATCTAAAATGTCGAATCTCAGATGACAGTTGACACATTTCCTATTTCCCAACAGGGGAATCGGGCCTGCCAATCCCTGCCAGCTGCTGCAGCCAACTGAAACCCAATCTTTAAAATTGAGTATCTAAGGATTGGATTTACTACTCGTATCGATGGAATTCTATTATATAGCATATAAAAAAATATGAAAAAAATTTTAGATAACAAGCCCATTGTAGAGTTAGAGAAAATATTGTTTCAAGAAAACAATATTTTTGGAGGGCTTAATGACCCACATTGGGGCCGCAACCGCTCCTACAGAAGGCTACAGCGCCCACTGGGGGCGGTACCACCCCCGATATGTATCTATGGTGTAGATATATGAAAGTTCTAAATGTCCTACATCGTCAC